>APFE030324474.1:2931-40245 GCA_000404065.3 Pinus taeda | reverse complement strand
CTATCATACGCGTCAAACGGAGATCGTATGCCAAAGTTACGACCCCAGGAAATTGATGTACCAATTTACCCAAAACGGGGCCCACAATTTGGCGTTTCATCTTCTGGTGTTAGGTTTTGGAATGCGAAGGGTTTTCCATTGTTTCTCAACAATAAATAGGCCTTCGAGCCTCATTGTAACACAGTTCAGAACAATTCAGAGACATGTAGTCGTACATCTCTTCTCAGAGATAAGCTACCATCGTCCTAGCTGGTTTATTTCCAATTCTGGTTGTAAGCATATTTCGGTATTTTCCATTAATGAAATGAAGTGTTATTTCCGCTGCATCTCTGTATTTATGGTTATCGCATCTCTGTATTTATGGTTATCTCTGTAATCTATTGCGTTCCTGTTTAAATCCGGATCACCATTGGAAATATCTCATTGAACTCTATAATGGCTCTTCCTTCATATTTGGTAATTTCAAACTTCACTAGGAAGTTGGTTTTTCCATGAGGTCTCACTTTGCCATCTATTAAAATTAAATATTTCCATATGAGTCATCCGTATTTTGGCACCGTTGTGTCTTTGCACTTGTTGAATTATATGTATAGTTTTGTGATGAGTAACCTCTATTTAGTCACCCTTGTTCAAAGCATCAGAGATGAGTCACCCCTACATCCATGGAGTCTATTTAGTGTCCCATTGAGTCCTGTTATAGTATATTATCCCTCTATGTGTCACAGTGATCCCATATTTCTCATATTTGGCATCTAGGTTTCTTGATTTGTGTTTGAAAAGCCTCATCTAAGTAATTGACCATACCCTCAGGAGTCGTGTCAGTCACTGTCAGGTCAACCTTGCATATTATGATATGAAAATGGAAGTCATAATTCCACGAGTATTCTTATTTCCCAACCATCATACCTGGTGTCAGTCTCTATTAGTCATATTGCTATGATCCCCGTGCCTTTTTTGAGGAATCCTCATTTGGTCAACCCTGGTGGGCCATGTTTTGGTGATTTTAACACATCTATTCTAGGAGAGTGGTCTAGAGGGTGGTGTACCTTGGTTCCAACCTTCATCATTTATTGGTTCCTTGAATCAAGCAAAGGGAGTCATTATTTACCTTTAACTTGGTTATTCCTCACGTGCTCGAATTCAACTCATTATTGAGCGATTCAGAATCATACACTTGATGGTCCCATGATCCAACATATTGTCCGAACATTCTCTAGGTGTGTGTGACATTTTCCAGACTTCATGAGGGGGTTTCCCTTCAGGTATCCCCCCACATGCCTAGATGTTAGGATATCATAACTCAACCTTAAATGTAGTTCTGTAGATTTGACCAGAACGGTTTCCACTGATCACATAACTCACAACATGCACCTCTCTTTTAGATGGTCCATTCAGATATTTAGATCCCTCTCCTTTTGGACATGGCTTCTTTGGTTTTGATCTCACCTTCATATCCCCTTGGGGGCATTATGTCCTATATACCCCATTTAAAAAATTTCATTGTATCAATCCTAGCCTCTATCTTCCAGGAAACTTATGTATATGGGAATCATTATATAATTGCATTAATTTTTGGCCCATTGATGCCAACATACCATGTATCATGTACTATGTTGCTCAGACCCACATTGTTGGGTGCACCATTATAATTTGTAGTTAGTTATTTCCATGGGTATGGGTATACCTCCCTTACCTCATTGAGATCTTCTAATCATCATAAAAGGAGACTTATATCTAAAATGTACGTCTGCCCCCCTCTAGTTTCAGTCCTTCCTAGTGTTCCAACGCTCTCTCTCTCTCTCTCTCTCTCTCTCTCTCTCTCTCTCTCTCTCTCTCTCTCTCGCTCTCTCTCTCTGAATACCCTTTGGTGTCTCGTGAAAGTGAACCGACAATGTATTTCGGCCATGTCATGTGCTCTTGACATTTACATTGGGAGGGAATTTGTTATCACCTAAAAAATGATCACCTAGATATTTCCCACTAGGATGATCAAAATAGACCATGTGGGAAAAGCGTTTTCACATTAAAACCCACTTTCATCTTAGGAAATAATTTAGCGAACCATTTTCCTAAATTATTCCTCTTTAAAATCCAAAAAGCCCCATGAGAATAATTCAATAAATCATTATATATTTATTATTCCATATTTATCCCCTATTTCTCTCATGAGATAATTAATTAAATCATTATTTAATAAATTATTTCTAATTCATACTTGACTTTACCCCCATAAAAGAATTAATAAATAGTTTTTTATTTGTTAATTACTTTAATGATTTTCTAAATAAAGATATTTGATCATTTTAAATAATTTTTCCCTCTCTAAAATATAATAAAATATTCCTAACAACTAGATCTTGATTAGTCTAACATTTTATTATTATTATCCTAGATCTAGACCTATCCTAGAATTTCATTATCATGGAGGAGCTTTCTCTTCATTCTACTCATGACCATTATCATCGTCCTCATTATCATCCTGTGATATTTGACCTCCCATTTTTGAGTTCAAGCCACCATTAACACCATTTTCCCACTGCAACTATTAGGAGAGATAGAGATGAAACTGAAGTGCAGGGCGTTCAAGAAACCATCCCACATAGGGATATTTTTAGATCCAAGTCTGCACGTTCTCCTCACCAGATATGTTCATTTAAATTCAATAATAATAAATTCCATTCCTTTTCCATTGGGTCTCTTTGATTTAATGTGCTGCTATTTGCTATTTTTTGCATGAAATATTTTGTGGGGTTTTGAATGTTTATTTTGCAAATATAAAGAACAATTACAACTATAATCTTTTGTTGTTAGGGTTGTTTGTCACCAGTTGATCCAAAGGATCAAAAATATGCTTAAAAATGAAAGTTCTCAAATTCTCCTAAAAATGGTGCCAAATTGTATATCTCATTGTTCTAATTCCAACGACGCTTGAATCGCCTCAATCTGACATCATATGAGGCAGTTATCACATTTTGAAGTTTTTGGCAAATAGCTAAAAAGTCAACTTGTAGGGCTCATTGGGCACTGTATGGGTACCATGCGACAATTTGTATGATGACATTGTGCTGATGTTAGTAGGCTACTTGTAGTTATGATTGTCGAATATGCCAATATTGATATGATATGTGCCATTTAGATATTAGACAACAATGAGTGAATTGGGCCAGTAATTGGGTGACATGTGGCCCAATCACGAGGCGCCACATGGCACCCAGTATTGGGCCAAAATTGGTTGGTGTTGGCTGATAAAAATTCCAAAGGGATCAAACTTGCAACCTATCACAAGCCAACATATCAAATTACAGTTAGACCATCATAGGTACTTGTTAATGATGGTGACGACAACTAGTAATAAAGTGACTAGGTTCAAAGATTGGGGGAAGGGTTAGGTTGGCGGGCATGCCTGACTAACCCATCCCTAAGGTACATGGTAAAAACCAAAACCAATGGTGAATTAGTGAGGATGTTACAACCAACAAATAAGTGCCAAGGTTATGGCCCCAGGCCATATCACCCTCACATGACCACTGAGGGGCGTTCAGGAGGAGTGAGGTGTGTGGCACCTTGTCTGTGCCCCAACCCATGGTTACATTAATGGACAGGTGACTAGGAGTGGGAATGGCTGGCGCATGGCTTATGGCCTCCTCCCCATGGTCATATTTACAACCATGTGACTGAACAAAGGTGTAAGAATAGGGATGAGACCAATTTGTTCGATTAACAGTTCTACATTTTGCACTCGTGGTGACAAGAATCATGGGCCGAGCCCACCAACTTTGGTGGCTAAAATTGTGCCTTCCTAATCTGCTAAAGAGTAGTTTCATTGCCATTTTTGCAGGGAGGACGAATTTGCTAAATAGTTAGTAGGGAAATGGAGAATGAGGCCTAACTTGGCCATTTTTTAGCCCTTTTGAGCTCGAGAATAACCTACACAGGGGTTTTTGGGTGTTCTGGACATAATGACAGTGTTATCTTTGAAATTTGAACATTTTATGTTGATGTAATTTCAAATTTTGGCATATAATATAAAGGGTCACCATTCGAAGATAGACCCGAAGACATAGCATAAGAGGAGTGAACTCCATCAAATTGTTGTGTTGTGATGCTGCTTGCTGTCTATTTTTTACTGTTAAAATATGTAAAATTTAACTCAGTTTGTGTGCTTTTTCAATATCGACCCATTGTGCATAAGACAACTAGATTGAGAAACTTTACATGAAACCTTCAATTTTAATTTCAGATCTGTTTAGTATGAGAGCATGGTTTTGTGAAGGTTTGACAGATTTTGAAAGTGTTTTCTTGAATGATTACAAGGTCTAAATTGAAAACAGGAGGAGTGCTTGAAGAAACAAACCCTCAAATTGGCTCAAGGAGGACACAAAATCCACAAGTCATGCTTCATGAATAAGGACAAGAACTGACATTTGAGGATGAGATAGCTTTTAAAAGATATTTCTATGATAGGTCCAAGATGGTGAAAGTGTTGTACAATGAGAAAACAACAAGGATGCAAGGAGAAATATCTAATGAACCAAAAGGTAATGGTGGTGATGGGAACAAGCCTCCACCTCTACCTCCTCCTTCACCTCCATCTTCACCTCCATCCTCACCTCCTTCTTCACACCCTTCCTCTGATAGACCTAGTGATCCTCCATCTCCAAAAGGACATACTAAGTCTCCTTTGATTAAGCTTGATGTCAATTTTGAATTTTCAATATACAATGGGGAAGTAAATTCTGAAAAGTTAGATAATTGGGTTCATCAAATTGTAGTCTATTGTAGGATTCAAAATATTGATGATGATGTCACAAAGATCCATCTTACTTCTGCTCACTTGGAAGATGCAACTCTCATCTAGTGGGAGGAAAAAACTCAAGAATATTTGAAGAAAAGTGGTAAAATTATCTCTTCTTGGAATTATTTTATAGATGCATTAAGAAGGCAATTTTATCCATTAGCTTACATGAAAATAGAAATTATGGATTGGAAAAATTTTAGACAAGCTAAAGGTCAGAGTGTCAAAAGTTACACACAAGAATTTAGAAGATCTTTAATCTTTGGTGTTGATTTATCTTCACAAGATACCCACCTTAAATACATAGTTATTTGAGACAGACTATACTTATGTTTAATGCCACCAATCTAGATGAAGTGTGTGTTCAAGAAAATTATTTAGAATCAAGAGGAAAGAATGTTCCTCAATACACTAGAAAGAAACCTTCTAAATATGGAGACAAAGGGAAGGGGAAGTTTAAAGGCAACACCAATAAGAATGCTACTCTCAAGAATGAGGGAGAGAAACTTACCTGCAAACATTGCTCAAAAGAAGGCCATGAGGAAGATTGTTGTTGGAAATTACATCCTAAAATGAGATCAAAGAAGTTCAATAATAAGGGGAAGCAAAAGATTGTTGTTACAACTCAACAATATCTATGATCTTATTCAGGGGATGAAACTAAAATCCCAACCATGGGAATGAAAGGTATAGCTTCTAATGCATGTACTAGTTCTTCTAGTAAGCCTATTGAATCTCAAAATGATAAAGAAAGACACGAGATTTTTCATACCAGTGTCATTAAGAAAAATATAAAGGTTGATACATTACTTTATAATGGATCCCAAGTCAATCTTATCTCTGAAGCAATTGTCAAGAAACTTAATTTAGAAAATACACCTCATACTAAACCTTACCCTTTGGGTTGGGTATGTGATGATGCCAAATTACAAGTGACAAGAAAATGTAAACTCAAATTCGCCATCACTGCTAATTTGATAGATGAGGTATAGCTTGATGTTATATCACTTGATATTTGCAGGATTGTTTTAGGGATTCCATACTTATATGAACTAAAAGCCATATTCTATCATCATGAAAAAAATGTCATATTTTTAAATATGGAATTGATTATATTGCTAGAGCACATCGCAATAAGATGAAATTATCTCTTGTTAGTGCTGGTTAGATGAAAAGGCTTGTAATTGCTAGTAATAATTTTGTGTTGTTGATGATTAAAGATAAATATAATGCTAAATCTAAAGATTTCATAAGATGTGATTCTAAACTCAAGCATTAATTGGTTGAATTTGTTAACACTTATGACAAGATGTTTGAGGAACTTGAAGGGTTACCTCCAAAAAGAGGAATCCAACATGAGATTCATTTGCAGCAGGATGTACCACTTCCAAATATTGGCATGTATAGAATGTTAGTTTTGGAGAATACAAAGCTCAATAAGAAAATTCAAGAACTACTTGACAAAGAGGTCACCAGTCCTAGCATATCTCCTTGTGGGTCTCTTATTGTCTTGGTTCCAAATAAATATGGTATATGGAACATGTGTTGGATTTGTGAGCATTCAACAAGATCATGGTAAAGAATAATTATCCTCTTCCTTGCATTAGTGATTTTATAGATCAGTTAAAGGAAGTTGTTTACTTTAATAAGATAGATTTGAGAAGTGGTTATCATCAGATAATGATTGTTGAAGATAATATTTGGAAAATTGTTTTAAAGACAAAATAAGGTTTGTTTGAATGGTTATTTATGTTGTTTGGGATTTTCAATGCACTTCCACATTCATGAGAGTTATTAATGATGTGTTGTGACCATGCCTTGATGATTTTTTATAGTCTATGTTATCTCAAAATCAGGCCCTAGAAGGTTGCAGACCAGGAAGACTTCAAGTAACTATTTCAAACCTAATTTTGGCTGAGGCTTAGCCTCCCTAACCAGAGAGGGCTCTCTCAAAGGGCTAATGTTTTTTATTATAGTTAAGATGGCTAACTCTTGTGAAACAAATGTAAAAATATGAATGGTGGAAACACATTTAGCAACTATCCATTGGGCTTATGGAGTCAACATCGTTTCAGTATAACAATGGTATTAACCTTACATAGAAGTCAGGGAATTCAACATTCAACACATTCAGAACATACCAAAAGCATATGGGACCACACAGTCTATGAATGCATATAGGAAGTTAGAGCACTATAAGTGAATTCTAAGTGATTACACATTCATACCACTACAAATATTAGGAAAATAATAACACCACACATCCTGAACATCGAATCCCTCCTGAGTCTTGAGAAGTAAACCCAGTCTTGTATTACTAAAACAGAGTCTTTACATGAAGCCAACTATAAGAGCTTTTCAATAAATTTCCAACCTTTTGTACATTGCTCTTTCTTCTACATATAGAGTTCTTTTACAAGGCTGAGATTCCTCCTCCAACATGAGGGGAACTCGAATTCTACTTCTTATGACACCTATTCAAATTCTCACTACCTATTAAAAGTAACAAACTGCTAACTGGACTTTTTAGAGATCTAAGTCAAATAGGAATCTAACTCCATATCATGCTAATAATAGCCTTAATTACAATCATTCTCGTTCTTTGACAAGTGGTCTTTTTTTTTAGTTTGGTTGTGGTAGATGTTTGAAGCTTCATACTGGTCCTCAATGTCCCATCTTCTCCATTTGCCTGAAAAGTAGGGAATTGCCCCTGTTTAGCTGCCTTTGGTTTTCCTCCAAGATATTCGAATCCAATGAACCATACCCTTCATCTTTGATTATGAAAAATATATCAGAATGCCACGTCCTTGATGTGCTGTCAACCTTTTCCATGTGTGAAGACAAAAGCTCCTCCAAGCTGTCTGACATATCATGGACTGTAGTAAATATGGTCATTTTATAGCAAAAAGTTTAGAATTGGGTTCGAATATATATTTCCTCCACTTGTCTTGACCTTGTTGAAAGTTGATACCTTTAGATTATCCTTTGAAGATATTCCTTTTTCAAAATTTTCCCTTGGTCTCTCAAAATCTGTTGACTGAATTTGAATTATGTAGCTTTAGCAGTTTCGTAGCGTGCTACAAACTGCTGTGCATTAGTCATCATCTTCAGCAGTTTCGTAGCGCGCTACAAAACTGCTGTGTAATTCCCAAAACACAGTTTCAACCCAAAATTTTGCTATTTTGAGCCTCTTGATATTTAAACATCCTTTTCAATTGCTCTAAGGCTTTTCAAAACTAAGTGAAAATGTATAATTCTTCAAGATAGATTGTAACAAGGAAAACCATGAAAATTTGAAACATAACCTCACTTGATGTTTGACTTCTTTAAGGAGATTCTTTCTGCTGGCTTAACTGTAGCTTTAAGTCCTCAATTTGTTTCTTCATGACTCTAATCCCAGTTCTCAAGTTTGTATTGACCTTTCTGATGAATCTCGCTTCCTTTATTGCAGGGACAGTCCAGCTACGGAATTGAACATTAAAATCAACCACCTCGGGTATTTGAAATGTTTTGTCCTCCCACCGAGCTTGCATTTGGTTAAAATAAGCCTCTTTGTTTGCAAATTTCCTAGAAGCTTTCTTTAGTCTAGCAATTTCAAAGTTTTCCAATTCCAGCCTCCTTTTCAACTCTTCCACACTACGCACTAGGAAACTTCAAGGCTAAATTCTTAAGCTTGACCTCCTTAGTCCCTCAATTGATAAATTTCTTAAGTCTTTCCTTCCATAACTACGCATTGGGCAACCTCAAGCCTCAAGCCACAACCTCGAGGTCTTGAACCCCTCAATTTCACAATCCTTTGACCGTAGCCATCCTAAACTGTGCATTACGCAGTATCAAGCCTCAGTCCAAAACCTTGTCCTCTAGAACTGTGAAATCCCTGAGTCAATCAGTCACCCAGTTCCATCCCTAACAAGTGATTTCATGAAACAAGTTAGCTTAAGAGTTTTCGGACTGATTTCAACTTTTCATGAGTGTTTACAGTTGCAAGTATTTTATCTAATCATCACAAGATTATGATGGATGAAAAGGAGAAGGAGACCATGCTAGAAGACACATATGGATCTGAAGGGGTAAGATGATCATCAGGTGAGAAGATGAAGGAACAAAAGAGTACAATAGAAGATTAAAATCAATACCACATTGAGGACTCCTTACTTTAAAGCTAGATGAAGGAGAAAGAAGAAGAACTTGCACCATCTCTCAAGAAGACTCAAAGATAACAACAACAATAATGGATTGAAATTGTCATGTCATCAATGTCTTGTCATATCTTCTCAAAGTGCCATGTCATCATTGGCCACATCATTTGTGGATTACGTAATTTAAATGTAGATGAAATGTAATATAAAGTGGAAGTCCAAGAGACATATATAGAATGTAAAAAGTCATGAGGGAGTCAAAAAGACATGGAGAGGTCAAATAGTCATGAGGGTAGTCCAAGAGTCACAAGGGAGGTGAATGTTCACTTCATTTGTTATATATACACCCTGATATCTCATGCAAAAGAATTTTCGACTTGGCTCCTCCTACCAAGAATTTCAGAGGAAGATAGTTGTTTTGGAGGAGCGAGTGATTTCTTTAATTCTCCACTATTGGTGCTAGTGGTGTTCACTATCTTGATGTATCTTGGAACTTTTACTTAATTCAGAAGCTTGTTGAGCTAACACACTTTCATGCATATGAAATATAAGACTATTATTTGAATGTTTGAGATGTGTGTTGTTTTCTTCCGTACTAAGGAAATTGAAATATTTCGATTTCGGTGTCTTTGGTACATATATTTGTAGAAATTCCTTGTATATTCAAATTGCTTATGTAATTTGCTAAAAAAGAAGACTTGAATCTGCTCTACTCTTTAGTAGAAATAATTAATCGATTAATAAATCACAACATAAACATGAGACAAGATTCAATCACATATAAACATGAGACAAGATTCAATCACATATGCTGAGATATTTATCTAAGGGGAAATCTTGTTGCTCAAAACTCCTTCCTATATGTATATTGCATTATACAAGAATTTTCCTCATGCAGATATCTTCACAAGCTTCTTGAATAAAAGCCATGCACTCTACTTCTGGTGAACTGAGTGCAATTGATTTCTGCTTCATGCTGTACGATAAACTGTTTATGACCCAATACTAAAGATTCCTCTTGATGTGCTCTTCCTGTATATGGACTACCCACCCAATCTGCATCTGTGAAGCCTTGAAGCTTCACTCCCTTTTCCCATTTATACCAAAGACCACACTAAGTAGTGCCTTTGACGTATCTCAAGACATGTTTGGTTGCCTTCCAAATAGTTTGGTTGGCTTAACCATTTCTTGACTAATTTGGTTAATTGCACAACACATGTATGGTTGTGTGTTCACAAAATACATAAGTGAACCTAGAATCTTCTTGTAAGTAGTGGCCTCCACCTCCTCACCTGAAGCGACATCCTGTTTCCTCCAACTACCTGCTAGAGGAGTGTCCATGGGCTTTCTACTCTCCATGCAGAACTTCTTCAGTATCTCATTGGCATACTTTCCCCGAGAGACAAATAATTCCCCATCTCCTTGTAATACTTCCAAACTAAGGAAATAATGTTAGAAAAATTATATATTACAGAGAAATGAACGCATAGAATATAGCAGAAGTATAAACACAAAAAATGCATAAAACCAGAGAGACATAGATATACGTGGTTCACCCAATTTGGGCTACGTCTACTTTGAACAACTAGTCCTTCCTTCCTATTATCCAGCAAAATGAAGAGACACAACCTACAACAGATTCGCTGTGATATCATCTGTTTTCTCTCCTAGTCTGACCTCTATGTTTCTCGCTCAGAGAATACACATATATTACACAGCCTTAATACAATGCCCTCATACAAAGAGAGGAGTTGCCTTCTAGGGAAAAAACCATAAACTAAACATAAGTTCTATCGTCAGATCATCCGCCTAATTGAATGGCCCAGATTGACTAGAAATTACTATACGTTTACAAGGCAATTTTACATCTGTTTTTAGCTTTGGGGGTGCTGCCCTCGAAACCCCCGCCGGGAGACTGTTGGCCGCTAGATCCCCTAGCCAGGGGGGATCGGCCCCCCCGAACCCTCGAGGGGGGGACAAGTCCCCCACACACCCTCCCGCGTGGAGGGGTGTACAAACTTCCTAGGATATACATCCGGCTGAAACAAAGACCTCTAAATAATCATGCTCCACATCCAACAAATAATGCATGAGTCCCATGTCCTTCATCTCAAATTCTCTTGAAATATCCTCTTTGCAAGACTTGATCAAGTTCTCATCACTGGTTAAAATTAAATCATTGAAACTACAATAATCAATAATTTACCTTCAATAAAAATATGGTAAAGGTTTGCATCTGTTTCACTTTTGGTGAAGCCCAACCTGGTGAAATAGATGTCAATCCTAGTGTATGAACCACAGGGTGCTTGTTTCAATCAATACAAAGCTCACTTGATTCTTCACACATGTGACTCTCTGTCGAAGGTATCAATTAATCCATCCGGCAACTCAATGTACATCTCCTCCTTAATCACTCTATTAAGGGATGTTGTATTCACATCCATCTATTGTATCTTCCATCCCATCTGCACTACAAGTGCTAGAAGTGATCTGATAGAAGAGTACCTTGCTACTGGAGAAAAGGTATCTTTGTAATCAATTCCATCCACCTGACAGAAACCCTTGGAAACAAAATTGGCCTTGTGTTTCTCGATGCTTCCATATACGGCTTGCTTGATCCATATACTTTAACTTCAAGGATGCATACATAATTGCATATAAAATGTCATGTTAAACAAGTAACTTAACACATGAAAAAGAGGTGGAAATCATAAAGAAACCATGAGATCAAGGGCACAAAAATGATTTGATTATGTAGTTCACCCAATGTGGGTTACGTCTCTAGGCCCTGCTCAAAGCGGGAGACCTTCTTTCATTAAATAGCAACAAAGAAATGAATTACAAGAAACTTTACAAAATGACCCTTATACCTCCAATATCTGTCATAGATAAAAAATAGAGACTTCGAATGGAGAAACGAACTACACAGTTCGATTCTTATTGAGAAAATGTGCAAAATCGACTGTAAACTTATCAAATTATGACACTGGTACCTCTATCCCTCTAAGGGAATCTTCTCAACATCAAAATAGATTCCTCGCTCATTGTTCTGGCCCTCCTGGCCACTCAGGGTTCTGTTGGTCTGTCGTCCACCAGTCTCATGGGAAAATGAATTAAGGTTATATATTAAAATTGGGGTGGAGCCATAAATGTGGATTCATTGGTTCGTTGGTTGCAGTGGCATGTAGCATGGATGTGGTTCCAGTTCGAATCCCATCACATACCATATGAGGGTTCGACCATCATTAAATGTGACAATGTTTTGTTTAAATATGATTTTTCTAGTGGTCTCTATAACTGTGGCTTCAATGGGGTTTGGACGGGTTCACTGGGGGTGGCATGTCCACCCTAAATAAATAAATAAATAAATAAATATATTATATATATATATACATATATATATACATATATATACTATATATATATTATCTAATATATATATATATATATAATATATATACATATATATATATATATATCTATATATTATATATATATATATATATATTATATATATATAATACATATCTATATATACATATCTATATATACATATCTATATATATATATATATATATATATATATATTATATATATATATATATATATATATATATTATATATTATATATATATATATCATATATATATATATATATATATATATATATATTATATTATACAAAATACCGTTGGAAAGTTGTAGCCTGCCACCCCAAATTATTATCTTTTTTATTTTTTAATAAGTCATTGGTTAAAAATTTTCCCCCAAAATTTAAGGGTTGTTGGGTGAATTAAAGAGGTGAAAAATTCACCTTTTCCAGTGGCTAGATTCCATGTGCCGGGACTCTACCAAATTGTTTCCTCGTTAGTGACTACCACTTGTTCAATTTGACTAGCTATAAATTGAGCATACAAAGTCAGATTTGAGTGTCATTCACACCGTTAGAATCAGGGTGATGAGCACTACGATCTGGTCTTGGGTTAACTTCCATGTGATGAATTTGATTTTTGAGCTATTTCAAGGCCACTTCTATTTTTGGATCCATCTGGAGCATTCCTCCCCACTAATGAGATTTTGGACCGCTAAAATATTTATCAATCAATTGGAAAGTAAGGGAATTTATCCCTTACTTTCTCCTTTTCCATCCATTGAGCCTTACTTGGATGCATTCCTTTGAAACCAATACGAAGGTACTCCATGTCTCTCCATCATGAAGTCCTTGTCTTTCTGTCAAGAATGATGTCCTCTTGTAGCTTGTCCAAGTATTTAGGTGAAAAATCATCCACTATAGGAACCTATCCAACCTATTCAGTGTCCATGATCAATAGAGGCTCATAAAGCTTCAAATTTTCAACTTCCATGACTCAGTACACCTACATGTAGGTTGGAAAATCAATACGAAAATCATTGTCTCCAATCTTCTCTAATATGGTGAATGGGCCATATCAGATTCGTCGCAAATTATTTGCTTCCCCTTTCATCCTATATTTGCTGATGTAGAGCCATAATTTATCCCCAACCTAGAACTAGTGATCGAATCAGTGCTTGTCATGTCAGCATTTGTATTGAATTTGACTCTTCTCTAATTGCTCCTGCAATGCTTGGTGAATCATCTGAATTCGCTAAGTGAACTTCCGCACTTTGTCCCTGTCATCTTGTCCACTGGAATCTTCATCTCTCCCAAAGACCATGTCTAAGGTATCCTTTGGAAAATATCCAAAGCATGTCTGAAATGGTGAGCTCTGAGTGAATGAATGCACTGCCCAATTGTATGCATGTTGTAAATAAGGAAGTTGCTCATTCCACAACTTTGGATACTTGCCATAATAGCCTCGGAGTAAGTGTATCACTGTGCAGTTGAAAACCTCTATTTTTCCATCAGTATGTGGATGAAATGTTGTGCTCCTCTTCAACTTGGTTCCATCATTCTCCACAAACTCATCCAAAAATCTCAAAGAAAGTGAGAGTCTCAATTAGACACAATGGATGTGGGTAGGCCAAAGTGGACCCATACAAATTGGAAGAATACATGAGAATTCTACTCTGCAGTGATCTACTTTTTACAAGGCATTAATATACGCATTTTTCTAAATCGATCCACAATGACATACAAATAGTCATGTCGTCTCCTAGACAAAGGAAAACTTCCTACGAAATCCATTGACACACTTTCCCATGGATGACTTGGAACACATAGTGGTGTGTAGAGCCCTAATTTTCTATTAGCGGGCTTGCTAAATGAACACAACACACATCCATTTACATATCAAGTCATAACATTTTTCATGTGACGCTAATAACACAACCTTTGCAAATGACACAAAGTTTTCCCTACACCAAAATTACCTGACAAAAGAGAGGTATGTGCTTCTCTGATTACATGTATTCGTTTATTGGAGGGGATACAAATTTTTCCAAGGTGATACAACAAATTTCCCTGCAAATAGTAATTGTCCACCCATGATCCATGAGTCAGCTTTGCATAAATATCCTTAAAATCATCATCATCAACACATTATTTAGCATAACTTTGAAAATATAAAGAGGCACTTTGTAAAAATATAGATATAGAACTAAGAGGGCGAGAAGGCATATCTGCCACTTTATTGTTGGTTCCGTTCTTGTATTTTATTAGTAAGTGAAACTGTTGAAGGAATCCCATCCATCTGAAATTAGGTGCTTGTTGAAGCTTGGTATGCAACTATTGGTATTGTAAGGGTTGGTGATCTCTGTAAATGATGGTCTCCTTGCTGACCAGATAGTGCTTCCACTTCACACTTTGAAACAAGGCATACAACTCCTTGTCATATGTGGGATATTTCACGACAACTTCAGAGAATATCTTTGAATGGTAACATGTAAGTTTTCTCTGCTGCATCAATACTGCTCCCATGGTGTATCCAATGGCATCGATCTCGATCTCAAAAGGTTGTTGGAGGTCAAGTAAAGCCAAAAATGGTGTGATGTTGATATTCTCTTTTAGTGCATCAAATGATTTTTGCTACTTTCGTCCCCACTAAAAGGTTTTATTCACACTCATTAATGAATGTAAAGGGGATGCAAGACGAAGAAGTTTCCAATGAACCTTCTCCAGTATTGTACTGCACCCAAAACAATATGAACCTTTGTAACATTGGTGGGTTTAGGCCACTTTACAATCACATCAATTATAGAGGGATCTATTTTCAATTGTCCACCATCGACAATGTGACCCAAGTAAACCAAACAGGTCTTACCAAATTCACACTTAGACATGTTGACATACAATTTTACATTTTTTAAAACATCAAGAATTTTTTTAACATGACTCACATGATCATCCCATGTTCTACTGTAAACAAGATACACAAGTACAAAAATCATCAATAAAAGGGCTGAAAATATCATTCATCCCCCTCATGAATGTGGCTATAGCATTGCATAGTCTGAATGGCATCACCAACCATTCAAACAACCCTTGTTTCATCTTGAATGTAGCATTCCATACATCCTATTCTACAATCCTGACATGATGATAGCAAATGTGCAAGTCCAATTTTGTGAAATAGACAACATTTTTCATTTGATCTAACAAATCATCGATGCGAGGGATAGGATGTTGATTCTTCACTATTATTTTGTTGATTACCCTGTAGTCTACACACATCCTCCAAGTGCCATCCTTTTTCAGCACCAACATGATAGGTGAACCACATGGAGAAGAAATTGTCCTTATGACCTTGGCTCAAAAATTCCTGTACTTGCTTCTTTATCTCCTCCATCTCAATAGCTAGTAACCTATACATACAAATGTTGGGTAAAGCAGCATCCTGCTGCAAGTGAATCTCATATTGGATCTCATGCTTTGGAGGAAACCCACTTGGTTCCTGAAACAATTCCTTTTTTATGAGTGTGATCACAACTTTGGAAAGCGTCAGATGTCTCAACATCTTTTTCTCTCACAACCATGAGAATACACCCTTTCCTAGAATTAATAAATCTATTCATTTGACTTTCACTTACAAGACTGGCACTCATTTTGGCGCGATGAGGTCTAACAATGTATTCCACCTCATATTTCATGAGATGAAACTTGTTTTTGTGATGAAAGAAAAATTCTTTCCTATCATACAAATATGGAATCCCTAATACAATACCACATATATCCAAGGGTACAACATCAAGATCAACCTCATCTACTAGTTTGGATGAAATAAAAAATATAGCTATACAATACTTGGTTACATGTAATTTTGCTTTATCACACACCCAAGCAAGTTGGTAGGGATTTAGATGAGACTTGGTCTCTATCCTAACATTTTAACCAAGGATTCTGAAATCAAATTTACTTGTGATCCTAGATCAAACAAGGTTTCCACTTTAGTATGTTTCATTAAGAATCTAATGTGAACAAACTCAATTATCTTTTGTTCATTAATAAGAGGCTCATTTGAAGAACTTGTAGTTGCATTTGATTCAGAATTTTCATTAGCATGAAGGGAAAGAGTACCTTGTGTGCCTACTACCGTGATCAATGTCTCATCACTGGAATTGGATCCAAGGTCCTATTGCACAATTGCCACCATCTTTTGCTTGTTATTCCCACCAAATATCTTTGGTTTTAACTCCAGATGCAACTTCCAACAATGTTCATCATCATGGCCTTCCTTATTGCAATGTGTGAAAGATGGCTTTGCTCCTTCCTCCTTCTTGGTTGTAGTTACCTTCTTGTCATTTCCCTTTCATTTTCCTTTGAACTTGCCATTATGAGGTTTTAAAGATGATTTCTTTGGTTGTTATTCTTTATCATTCTTTCCCCTGCTTTCAAGGTGAATGGACTTCATAGTGGCCACATAAATATTAGTAGGCTAAAATAATAAAAAAGAATGCTTAAGATAACTATGTAAAGCACCAATATATTGTGTTACAGTTTTGGGTGAATCAAGTGAAATGCCCAAATTCAATCCTTGTTTTCTAAACTCTTTTGTGAAGATTTGTATAGTTTGACCCCTTCCTTGCCTTAAGTATTGCCATTCCATTAAATCCTTTTGTCGATAACCCAAAGGATAAAACAGATCTTTTAATGTAGAAACAAATTTGGACCAAGAAGAAAGGTGATTACCCAAGTGTTTTTTGCCTTTCTACAAATTTTTCTCCCACCAGACGAAAGCAGTGCCACTCAACTAAAGAGATGCTAATTGGATATTTTCCTTATCTTACTCTATATGCTGAATATTGAAATAAGCCTTGATATGTCTAATCCAATTGTTTAGTTTCTATACATTACATTCTCCATTATATGTGGGAAAATCAAACTTTACATCTAGCTTAAAAAATGGCTTCTTAGATATATTCCTATGATGCCTGTTAGAATGATGAGGAAAATAAGAAGAAGAACTATCACTATAGGATGGAGAGGGTAGTTAAGGAGGCTCTCCTCTTCCTCATTCATGATTTAACGATGCATGGTCATCTAACTCTTTCTTCTAAGGCTTGATTGTCTTGTCATACTCTGCAAATAGCTTGTCAACTTTCTCTGCCATGGTGAAGAAAATCTTGCGATAATTTTACTCTTCCTCCATTCTAATTTCCTCATCCGCCATGTTCTATCTTAATTTTGCATGCCTCACTTTGGGATCAAAGGATTTAGGTTTTTCTTCTCTAGTTTGGAGCTTGATCTTGGTTAGAATTCACTCATGCAACTCACATCAGGAAGACCTTCTATGATACCAAAATTGATCGATATATTTTAACTTCAAAGATGCATACATAATTGCATATCAAAGAGCATTTTAACCAAGTAACTTAACACATGAAAAAGAAGCGTAAATCATAAAGCAACCATGAGATCAAAGGAGCACAAACAATTTGATTATGAAGTTCACCTAATGTGGGCTACATCTCTGGGCCCTACTCAAAGTGGGTAGGCCTTCCTTAATTAAATGGCAGTAAAGAAATGAATTACAAGAAAATTTACAAAATGACCCTTATATAGCCAATCTCTGTCATGGACAAAAAATCGAGACCTTGGCTGGAGAAACTAACTACACGGTTAGATTCCTGGTGACAAAACATGCAAAATCAACTATAAACTTGTCAAATTATGACACTAGAACCTCTATCCCTCCAACGGAATGTTATTAGTGTCAAAATAGATTCCTCGCTCATGGTTCTAGCCCTCCTGACTGTTCAAGGTTCTGATGATCTGCGCTCGGCTGGTCTCGTGGGAAAATGAATTGAGGTTATATATTAAAACTAGGGCGGAGCCACCAATGTGGGGCCATTGGCCCATTGGTGGTAATGGCATGCAGCATGGAGTCGGTTTGGTTCAAATCCCGTCGCATACCATATGAGGGTTCGACTATTGTTAAATGCGGAAATGTGTTGTTTAAATGTGATTCAGCCAGTGGCATGGAAAATTTTAGGGGCTAATATTTGCCCAATGGGCTAATTTTCCATTATTTTTCCACAAAAAGATTCGCCAATTTCCATTTTTATAAAAGACGATTCGCCCAAATTTTAGAATATAAAATTATTTTACCTTAAAAATCGCCAACATTATATAGAGACTATATATAAAATGATTATAAATTGAATAATTTTACAAATATATCAATCAAATTTTATAGTTTTTCATATTAGGGATTAGTGAGATCGTCAATGTTTTAAAGTTCAAGGAAATTTCCATCCTTAAATTTTCCCTGGCCAGTGGTCTCGTAACTGGCTCTAGTTGAGGTTGGGCGAGTCCTTCAGGGGTACCCCACCTATTTAAATATATATTTATAAATATCATTGGACCATTGGGGAGTGGTGCGGGTGGCATCCTGCCACCCTAAATTATTATTATTTTTTATTTTTGATAAGACATTGGTGAAAAAAAATCCGTCAAAATTTAATGGTCACTAGGAGAATTAAAGAGGTGAAAAATTCACCTTTTCTGGTGGCCGAATTCTATGCGTCGGGACTCTGCCAAATTTTTGCCTCGTTAGTGACTACCACTAGGCTGAGTTTGATCAGAACTTTGACCAACTATAACTTGAGCATATGAACACGGATTTGAGTGTTGTTCACACCATTAGAATCGGGGCGATGAGCACTATGGTATGGTCCTAGTTCCAGTTCTATCTAATTATTCTTATTTTTAAGCTATTTCAAGGCCACTTCTATTTCTAGATCCATCCGGATCATTGCTTCACCTTGTCGATCCACCTAGAACCTACCATTGACTTATTCTATGATCTTGGGACAACTTACCAAACACTATTTCACACTATGGAATCATATTCCTCTACCATGGCATCAACCTATAATAGATTCTGCATTTCTTCCTCAAATGAGGATGGTTATGTCTCAACTAGCTCACTCATTAGAGCCATGTACCTAGTGTACCAATCTAGTGACCTCTTCTTCCTGTGTTGTGATGCAGGTGCTACCACATTCTCTCTAGCATCATGCAATAATCTGTCAGCTTCCCTAGTGTTCTTCCTTCCATCTCTCGATGTCTCTACATGAGTGGGTGCTTCCACTGTCTTCTCTTATGCTTGTGGGTTCTCCACACATCCCGAGGTTCTTCCTTTGGAGCCAAAATCTCCTCATCTACATGCAATTGAAGCTCCCTCTCAAGGGAACATCTCATGGCCTTCTCTTAATTGAACTTCACATCTCTACTAACAAATATCATCTAGTGAGATGGCATGTACACCTAATAGTTTTGAGGTGTATCAGTGTACCCCACAAATATTCCAACCTCAGTTGTCAGCTCTAGATTTTTCCTTGCATGCTTGGAAACATAATAGTAAACTCGTGAACCAAATATCTTGAAGTGTGACACATCTGGTTTCTTCCCTGAAAAATATTCTTCTAGTGTACTCATCTCGAGAATCCGATGAGGACTCCTTTTATGGACATATACAGTTGCATATCATGCTTCAGCCCACAAGTGCGATGGTAGGCCTTGATCATGCAACATTACCCATGCAGCTCCCTATCGTGGCCATCAAAAACCCCCCTTTTTATTTAATTTTAGTAATGAAGCTAAATAAATGGGTACCCTTCTAAAAAATAAAAAACTGGCACTCATATTTCCCTTCGAATAAAACATGCTGTCATAAACTTAGGAAAACACCTGCAAAACTTAAAAAATCTAAATTTTATGATAAGTTCTAAATAAAATCATTCTCTTGACAATAAAACATTACATCGCAAAGGGTAATGGGGAACATCATATAAAAAAGCTTTTGAAATTGAAAAAATGCGATGCGAGATCGCATGACTTAAAGATTCATCACACATCGCAACTTTCATACATCGCAAGTATTGTCCAAAAGCCTCCTAGAAACATTCTGCTAGAAAAAATCACCACAGATCTACATGGTGGGAAGGAGCACAAAAGGAACACTACATTGTCATCAAAGAAGAATACACTCGAGAAAACTCTGAATCACAAGAAATTGGGAAAGAAAGAAACAACTCTCAAGACAAGCAGGGGGAAAGCCTTGCCCAACAACAAAAGAGTGAACTCGACAACCCCTCAAGTTATGAGGGTTCGAATACCCCACAAAATAACTCTCCATTTAACAGCAAAGAATATCTTCTAGACCAAACATCTTTTCCGACTATCTTCAAAAGGATGAACACAATAGATCGCGGAAGCTAAGAAGACACCAATGTCCCAAGAATCAGAAGAAATGAAGGAAATGCAAGATAGAGAAAGTTGGAAGACTGCAGAGAAAAAAGAGAAAGCTACAACACCAATCTCGCCAAGAAAGACGAGGAACCAGACAATTAGAAACTAAGAAATAAAATTATGGGTCCGATAGAGCAATTTGGTCTCAGTGGACGGTAACCATCATCATCATCATCATCACCTAAGGTAAAATATCTCCATCTAGCAATATGAGATAAGGCATCTCGCAAAATGCATTTTGCAGACACATAAGGTAATGAATGATTGTGGACAAACTGGATTAGCAATATTGCGAAGCAAATCACAAAATCGCTTTATCGTAGATCTGTAGGGCTCATCCTTCAATAAAGTTTTTCTCGTAATCTGATACCAAGTTATGGGCATTAATGTCAATTTAGTGGTTATTTGGTGGTCATTTATGAGATAAGATTTGAATCTGATCAAAAGAGGTGGTATATTGGATATGATTTAGAATTAAAGAGCTTTCCTGTCACTTTATCTCTTATCATTATTCTTTCCTTACTTGTAAATTTGTAGGAGCTGTAAGCAGAGTAATATATGCAGTAGTGTGCAGAATGTAATGGGAAAGAAGGGAAAAGCTCTGGTTGTAGAGGATAAAGAGATGACGCCCTTATACATAGACACCACCTGTAACAAAGATGCCGACATAACTACTTGGGAAGGCATGTACAATCTGCTTGAAGAAGAAAAGCTGAGAATTATGGAGGTTAAAGCAACAACATACTCACACGAGTCATCTGAGGCATCAATCACTGAACTTGCATGTTTTTTCCTTCATCGAATAGCAGCAAGACCGAAGATTCTTCCATACATAGACATGGTCAAGTGGATACTAGACAGTGCCGATATAATAGATTGACAATTCAAGTCTCGAGGTCAAGACCTCATTGGGTCATTCACTGCACAAGATTTAAGGCTTATGTATCATCTACCAGAGCCATAGGCAACCTACAACAAGTAGTTCGTAGAAAATTTTACCAAAGGAAATGAAGATTAGGCGAAATGCACCAAGAACTGGTCAGTAAGGGAAGAACTATTGAAAAAGGGAAAACCGTGCTGACCAAGGGCCATCAAGACTGCGCAGGAGGCGAAAATAGCACCTGGGAAGCCTGGATCAGAAAAAGGAAGGAGTTTTCGATGTGCGATTAGCGCTAATCATGCATTTCTGGACAAAACCCCTCGAGAAGGAAAACTCCCGAGCGTTCGGTTGCATGTAAAGTCGGAAAACCATGGGGAAAAGCACTAAAGGCTAAAGGCTAAAGGCAGGAGCCACGCTCCAAAACCGACAGTATTTATCGGGTACACCCTTGGGCGGTAAGCGGATTTGGCTAAAACTTAGTGATTCCATTCAACGCTCAACCCGTGACGACAGAAGAAGCAGCTACAGTGGCAAACAACGTCATTGACTGTGTCAATGAAAACCTACATAGAGAAAACCTCATTTCAGAGACCGCACCCTGATTTCTCCCAAATGCACAGCAACTGCAGACAAGCTGGAGACAAAAGGCCGAAGAAAGGGCAGATTCCATCAAAAAGTTAACCAAGTTGAATTGGGAAACTTACTAGAAATATTGGTTAAATCACATAGTCAATGCATGACTCTCAAATGCCTTACGAACTCTGCCGAGAAGATAGCGCCAACACTTGCTGATTCTATTTTCGTAGGGAAACTAAATCTGAGTTCAGCCAACCGATGCTCCTCAAGCCGATGCTGAATGCTTGCGACCATAGAGAAGAGATACATAGATAGTTATTTCCTGATTCAATTTTAGTTTTAATTTTGATTTATTTTTCTCCTTAGATGAGGACGGTCATTTAAACCTCCTCCTATATTTTTGTAATAAACTATTTTTAGTATTTAGGAAGTAGTATTTTAACCCCTCTCATGTATTGAAAGAGGGTCCCTGAAATTTGTTAAAAACGTTTCCTCAAAACATGCATTTTTGCACCCTCAGAGGAGGTTTTGATGAATGAATGGAATGAGATTTATTAATATATATGTTTAATATCTGCTACTGAAATGCACTTTTGTACTCTTAGTAGATATTGAATTAGGAAGAGATAAATCTATATTGCTGAAGCTCATGAGTAGAACTTGTTACCAATGGTACTTTTATCTCTTAATGATTTCTGCTTATGTGTCCAAGTAATATTTTATGATTAGTTATTTATATATGAAAGCTTGAATGTTTGAGTTATTATTTGGCACTTTTGTATGGTAATGACTATTTTGTTTATGCTCAATATATGAATGACTTATTATGCGATATGCTTCTCACAATTGTTTCGACTAACTTTTTATATGAAACAATTCATTTTTATCGAATTATTTTCTTGTAGTGATTGAATGATCTTTATTACCAATTGTTGTTCAAAATTATTTTAGATCGCATAAGTGAAAAGTTGAATCCCGGGTTAGTTTTAGGCTTAAATATTTCTATTCATTAGAATACAATTGCATTTTTAAATTAGATTTAGATTAAAAGAATTTTACTAAGAAATCTTTAGAAAATAGAAATATCAATTCTTATCAACACACACACAAATTGGGAAACTGGTCCCATTATCCCTAGTCAAACCCACCATCCCAAACGGAAAGGGAGATGCTTTCAAGGTTCAGACTGGGGGGTATCCCCCTTGTTGTAGACCCGATTTTTGGGGCTTCAACATATTTGGCATGAGAAGGAGGGCCCGAACTATGAATGACTAGTAAATCCAAATCTAAATACCATTTTGAGAGTAAATCACCCTCAACATCTCCCTCGACTTCTCCATCTCATTCTAAATCTTTAAACCCTAAGCGAGAAGCTGAGAAAACAACAACCACTGCCACAAACCCAAACATTTCAGATAAATCTACTATTGAACCTCCTGAAGTTGAGTCTTTGATTCATAAACTTCAAGGATTTTCCATATCCTGCAAAAGTCTGAAATATCTCAAGGTAGTGTGACTTTGTAATAAAATCCTTCTCATCCTTTAACCAGATTGCAGAGTGAAAAGTTTGGTATTGAACCAACTGAATTAACTCCACCTAAAAGGAAAAGAGCAAGGAAATCACCTCAAGGGTCTGATAGTGAGACTCTTTCATCATCAACATCCATTCCAACTTCTCCATTTCAAAGTCAACCATCCACCCCTCCACTTCAAATCGTCGTCCATCAGAGTACTAGAACTTTAACATCCTCATCCCTTCCACAAGCGACTTCATTTGCACTTTCCTCTGTTAGTAGTTCAACAATGTCTGAAACCCCATGGAATAACGCAAGGGCAGTCTTAGTGCCTAACCCCTTGAGTCAGTTACCAGCCCATCTTGAAAAATGGCTGCCCAAGTTTAATTCTGAAGCAGGCATGCTAGTAGAAGAACACATAAACAACTTTATGTTATTGATAAATTTAAATGGTGTTACTAGTGAAGATGCTATTGTCTGACTCTTTCCTTATACATTACAAGGAGCAGCCAGATCCTGGTATTTTTCATTACCATCAGGATCCATCACTAGTTGAGACATTTTCCAAGATCAATTCTTGACTAAGTTCGGCGATGATAGATCTACAACAACATTGATTAATGATCTATCGGATCTAAAGGCTGAATTAAGAGAGCCTATCAAAGATTTTAACTTGCATTTCAACAAGCTTCTGAATAAAATTCTGACTGCTTCCAAGCCTAGAGAAGAAGTTCGAAGTGAATGGTAAATATCTGCTTTACCATCTATCATAGCTATCTTTGTTGACAGGGCTTCCAAGGCAACATTATCTAAAAACATGAAGGAAGCGATAGCGGTAGAGAAGCATATCTTATCTTTAGAAAAGAAAAATGCTGTCAATGAAAGAAAATCTAAGAAGGTTATTTTTAGAGATAATCCTAAGAAAAAGCAATCAAAAGACCCATTTGATTTAGAAGGATTGCATAAAGTCTTAAAAACCATGTCTAATGAAATGGTTGACATTACGAAACAAGTAGCAGAGGCTTCTTCGAAAAAGCCCTACAAGCCTTATAGAAAAAATCCTTCAACTGATTCAAAGCCACCGAATGTATAACAAATACAGAATCAGAAGAAGAAGGAGATGAAGTTTCTAACGAAGAACCTACTGATGAAGATGAAGTTGTAGAAGTACAGGGAATGTGGGACTTCATTCTTCCAGATGAAGAGGATCAAGAGGTATTACTAATTAGTACAAGAAGTATAAATCAACTCGATCCTCCACAGCCTAGTCCTAAACAAAAGAGCACAAGCTTAACATCTAAAGATAAAGTCGCAGGTAAGAAATCATCACCAAAAGCAACTCAAACAAGCCCAGTCCAATCCGATCCCTCAACTCCATCTAAAACACTGATTGTTTCTGATGAGATGAAGTATAATATCGTTGAAGATATGAAGAAGACTAGAGCTAACATTACTTTTAATGAGTTGAACAAATTGAAACATCAACAAAAGCTGCTTATGAAAGAGTTACATGGAGTACTCGTTGCACCTCTTCCTACCGCTGTAATCTCGCAAGCTTCTCATGAGATGGGAAAACCTCCAACTAATATGGAAAATAAAGT
The DNA here is from genome assembly GCA_000404065.3 of Pinus taeda. NCBI lineage: Eukaryota > Viridiplantae > Streptophyta > Pinopsida > Pinales > Pinaceae > Pinus > Pinus taeda. Next base: position 15,072 of record APFE030324474.1, on the reverse strand, counting down.
TGATCCCAATGATATCACTTTAATTGGAGGTAGGTCAAAACTCCATACTCCTCCATTCCTTCTTACTTATGAGTTTTTCAATAAAAACTTGCATAATTGTTTGGTAGATTCAAGAGCTTCATCTAATATCTTACCTAAAACTATTTGTGCAAAGTTAAACGTCCAACCTCAGAAATCTGCAGTACGCATAGTTCAGCTCGACTGTTTGCAGGTTGAAGTAATTGGTGAACTAAATCAAGTTACCATAAGGCCGTCATCTAATCAACAAAAGCTGCTTATGAAAGAGTTACATGGAGTACTCGTTGCACCTCTTCCTGCCGCTGTAATCTCGCAAGCTTCTCATGAGATGGGAAAACCTCCAACTAATATGGAAAATAAAGTTGATCCCAATGATATCACTTTAATTGGAGGTAGGTCAAAACTCCATACTCCTCCATTCCTTCTTACTTATGAGTTTTTCAATAAAAACTTGCATAATTGTTTGGTAGATTCAGGAGCTTCATCTAATATCTTACCTAAAACTATTTGTGCAAAGTTAAACGTCCAACCTCAAAAATCTGCAGTACGCATAGTTCAGCTCGACTGTTTGCAGCTTGAAGTAATTGGTGAACTAAATCAAGTTACCATAAGGCCGTCATCTAATCCAAAGGTATGTCAAGTTATTGATATTTTAGTTGCAGACATTCCTGAATTTTATGGTTTAATTCTTAGTAGGGATTGGTCTAAAAATCTCCATGGATACTTTGCGACTGACTGGTCACATATGTGGCTCCCTTATAATGGTAAACTGAATCAGATAAAGGTTGAGCAAGAAAGACACCAAAAATACATAGTGATGGAATTGGAAGGAGAAAATGAACCTGTAGCATACAGCAACAATATAATTGGAAACTATTCTGTTGACTCTTTCTTAGGAAATTTTCATGCTCATACTTCGCCTTACCTGGATCATTCTATTTTGTCTCAAGTAGAAAACTTTTCTTAAACAGATAGTTCTAAATGTGTTAGTTTTATAGATAGGCCTATAAATAAATCTTTATTTTGGAAATTATTTTTTGATGGCTGTAAGTCTAATGATGGAGCAAGAGCAAGATGTGTCTTAGTTAGTCCAGAGGGAAAAAAAACTATGCTGACATGTAGACTTGAATTCGATTGTACAAATAATACTGTAGAATATGAAGCTTTAGTCCAAGGACTGTACAAGGCAATCAGATTAGATATCAAGTATCTAAAAGTCTTTAGAGACTCTGAGATTGTTATTAAATAGGTACAAAATACTATACATTGTGTGTTAGGTCATTTGAAGCATTATCAATATTTAGTGTAAGATCTGACTAAACATTTTATAGCATTTAATATTTCATCTATTCCTAGACTCCAAAATGCTAGTGTTGACCTCCTGGCTAATGTAGCCTCTAAGCTTATTCCATTAGAAGACTATAGCCCAGACAGATTCTCAATCAAATTGATCTTTAGGCTCTCGATCCCTGATAATGTTACAAACTGGAGACTTTTCAACGATGATCCTGATATTGTGAGTTTACTAACATTGAAAGGATCTTACACTAATCAGATAATTGATGAGGACCAACATGACCAACAGTTACAACAAGAAAGCACTAATAATGCTATACCGAAGTCTGTTGTCAAGTTGGAAGACCTATATGATTTGAAAGACCGGTTTAAGAGATCTACCAATTCAAAACTTCAGAGGTCAACTCTAAACTAAGAATTAGTAAATCTAGGGGTAGATAACAAGCCACAGAATATCAACCTAGGTCTTGGCCTTGCCCCAGAAGAAAAATTAGCCCATATTTGGCTCCTGAAATAATACAAAAGTGTCTTTGCTTGGAACTACGGTGAAATTAAGACTTACGACACTTCAATCATTCAGCATACTATCCCAATGATAGCTGATGAAAAAACTGTCTAGCAAAAGCTGAGAAAAAACCATCCTAATCTAGAAATTCAGATTAAGTCCGAACTTAATAAATTATTGAAAGCCAAAATTATTTTTTCCATTCGACATTATAGGTGGGTTTCCAATATGGTCCCAGTTAGAAAGAAAAACGAAGATATTAGGATTTGTATTGACTTTCGAAATCTTAACAAAGCTTCTCAAAAGGATAATTTTCCCCTACCTCCCATGGAACAAATATTGCAAACAGTTGCAGGATTAGAATTAATGTCCTTTTTAGATGGTTTCTTTGGCTACAACCAGGTTCTGGTCCATCCTGACGATCAGCTAAAAACCATGTTCAGAACCAAATGGGGTACTTATGCATGTCAAAAGATGCCGTTTGGTCTGATTAAGGTTGGCGCCACATTTCAAAGGGCCATGGACATTGCATTTAAGGGATTAGTAAACAAATCAGTGGTGATTTACTTGGATGACATAATAGTATATTCTAAAAAACACAGTAATAACCTTAGAGACTTAAAGCAAATCTTCCAACGTTGCTAAAGGTATGGGATTTCACTTAACCTAAACAAGTCCTTTTTTGCATTAAGTGAAGGAAAAATTCTTGGATTTATAGTGTCAAAATCTGGAATCCATATTGATCTCGATAGAATTAAGGAGATTTCCAAAATATCCTTACCACATAATAAGAAAGCCATGAAATCCTTCCTTGGCCAGATTAATTTTGTCAAAAGATTTATTCCAGACTTCTCAAGGATTGTGTCAGCATTACAAGCAATGATAAAGAAGAATTCGCTCTTCAAATGGGGCCAAGAGGAATATGAAGCATTCAATCTAATCAAGCAAGCGATTATTAATGCCCCATCCTTAACAACTCCAAGTTTTTCGGATCCTTTTATTTTGTATACATTTACCTATGATAAATCATGTGTTGCAATACTTACTCAGGCAAATCAAGACAAGGTGGAAGCCCCAATTGCCTTCTTTAGTTCAAATCTGCAAGGGGCTGAATTAAATTATTTTGACGTTGAGAAACAAGCTTATGCTATTTTCAAAGCGATCAAATATTTTAGACCCTTTCTTCTGAAAACCCATACAAAGATCATTGTGTCGTTTGCAGCAGTAAGGAATCTCTTAGTATAGAAAAATGTGGGTGAAAAGAGAGCAAATTGGGTCACTGTCTTACAAGAATATGATACTAATATTAGGCCAGCAAATATTGTAAAAGGAGAAGGCTTTTGCAAGATGTTGGCTAGAGCATCGCTTATTTCTGAAATATCATCTCCAAATCAAGAAGTAAAAATGCATGAGGTAAGCCTAAACAATATTGAATCAAGATATGTTGATATCATATTCTATCTAAAGAATGGATATGCTCCTTCAAATCTGGATTATACAAAGAAAATAGCTCTAAGGTTGAAGGCTAAGCAGTATCAACTCATAAATGATGTACTTTTTAGGATGAATTATGATTCTGTTCTCTTTCGATGTCTTGAGAAATCTGAAGCTGAAAAGGTGTTGCAGGAACTCCATGATGGACTAGCAGGTGGACATTATGTGGGAGATTCTACAACACATAAAATTTTGTGTGTAGGATACTATTGGCCTAAATTATTTAAAGATGTGCATAGTTATGTAAGGAAATGTCAAATTTGTCAAAATGCTGCTGAGAGACAAAAGAAACCATCATTTCCTTTGCAACCAGTCAATATCGATCAACCTTTCAATCAATGGGGATTGGATATAATAAGTGACATCGTTCCTCCCTCTTCTCAATAGCATGGGTATATCCTTACAACTACAAATTATTTTACTAAATGGGTAGAAGCAGTTCCGCTCAAGACAACCAATGCTGAACATATCATTGATTTCATAGATTAGTTCATAATCACTAGGTTTGGTTTACCCTCTGCCTTAATGTTTGATAATGTATCATATTTTTCTGGCAATGCTATGACTGAATTTGCACTTAAAAGAGGTTTTAAGCTTAAATATTCTGCCAATTACTACCCACAAGGGAACGGGTTGGCCGAATCAACGAATAAAAACTTAATCAAAATCATTAAGTGAACCATTGATTAGAATCATAAAAATTGGCACAAATCTTTGATATATGCTTTGTGGGCAGACCGAATAATGCAGAAGGCTTCCATTGACATTTCTCCCTTTAATTTAGTTTATGGGAAAGAAGTAGTTCTCCCAACTCATCTAGCAATTCCTTCTTTGGCCTTAGTTCAATTCATTGACGAAACACCAACTTCATCTTTACAACTAAGACAATTGCAGATCCTTAAGCTAGAAGAATAATGAGAACAGGCTAAAATGACACACATTCATCATCAAGCATTAGTAAAGGCTTCCTTTGATTCATGCATGGTATCTAGGAAATATTTTCAAATAGGAGATTTAGTTTTGAAATGGGATAAGGCTCATGAGGAAAAAGGCAAACATTCCAAATTCCAGTGAATGTGGCTTGGCCCATTCCAAATCGCTGAAATCATAGGTCCATCCACTTTCATGTTGCAAGATTTAGCAGGGAAAAGAGAATCTTTCCTGTTAATGGTAAAATCCTCAAAAAATACTTTCCGTAGAAGATGACCTCTTCTATTTTTGTAAATTAGTATTTAATAGTTTTATTTTGATAATAAAACAGGTTGTAAATGGTTAACTTTGGAATTCGTGAAAAAGGTTAGTGTTTCTTTTAGATTTTGTTTTTTCGCTTGTATAAATAGAACTGATTTGGAAAATTGATCATTATTATTGAAAAACACAGTCAAATGCTATAAGCCTGAATATGTTACTAGTTTCCGCCTTACGAATTTTGATGAAAAAAACCTTTAGCGAGAATTTGTTTTATATCGGTCAATGAAAAGCATCAATAACAAAACAAAGGTTCTATGTAGAAAAGTTGTTTCCAAAAAACTCTATAATTGTCGTCTAGAGCTATTCTTAAGGAACCAATGACTTCCTCCCCACCTAGGGAATTACAAGTTTCAAGGAATAATCCAATGATACACTATAAGCTTAAAGAATAAGAGGTCTCATAATGAGTTGACTTATCACGATCATAGATATTATGACTTGTTGACATTGCCAAAACTGCATACCACAACAGGGCAATGGCTCAATATTGTTGCAATCAAAAGACAAGGTGTCTCATCACGAGCCAACTTGTTCAGCAAAGTTATAAATCAAGTGAATGGAACTATCATAATTTGGCTACCAAACCAAGACATTGTTCTTTAAGAATTAAAAGAAAACGAAAAACAACAAGTGTGGATATAGATTTATCTTTGAAAATTGTATATTTCTCCAAGAAGGATACAAGATCATTGCTGGGTAACAAGTAACCTTGTCGAGGCTATGAACGCCCGCTGATAGCAGAGGCTCTACCCACAACAAATGAGCATACTTAAAACTGATCTACAAAGAAGTCTTTGTTTTTATCTTTATAAACTAAGTAGTGGCTGATGTAAATACAATGACTAGCTTTGGGAAGTAAATAATCAGAGTTAACACAGGAGAAAAAAACTAACATTGACAGCTGAAAGCATCATACACTTTATATTTCTATAATAAAGTTTGATTTTCTAGAAAACATTTCTGTTTTGGAAGTTTAGAAAATTCAAAAGATAATCAGAGATAACTGGTTCTTCCTAGTGAATCACCAATTGTTGTGGCCAGTAACAACCCCCCTTTTTATTTAATTTTAGTAATGAAGCTAAATAAATGGGGACCCTTCTAAAAAATGAAAAACTGGCACTCATGTTTCCCTTTGAATAAAACATGCTATCATAAACTTAGGAAAACACCCACAAAACTTAAAAAAACTAATTTTTATGATAAGTTTGGAATAAAATCATTCTCTTGATAATAAAACATCGCATCGCAAAGGGTAATGGGGAATGTCATATAAACAAGCTTTCGAAATTGCGAAAACGCGATGTGAGATCGCATGACCTAAAGACTCATTACACATCGTAGCTTTCATATGTTGCAAGTATCACCTAAGGTAAAATATCCTGATCCAGCAATATGCGATAAGGCATCTCACAAAACGCATCTCGCAGACACATAAGGTAATGGATTATTGTGGAAAAAATGGATTAGCGATATTGTGAAGCAAATCACAAAATCGCCTTATTGCAGATCTGTAGGGCACATCCTTTAATAAAGTTTTTCTCGTAATCTGATACCGAGTTTTGGGCATTAATGTCAATTTAGTGGTTAGTTGGTGGTCATTTATGAGATAATATTTGAATATGATCAAAAGGGTATTTCACGTAGGGTGGTATATTAGATATGATTTCAGAATTAAAGAGCTTTCTCATCACTTTATCTCTTATCATTATTCTTTCCTTACTTGTAAATTTGCAGGAGCCACACGCAGAGTAATATATGCAGTAGTGTGCAAAACGTAATGGGAAAGAAGGGAAAAATTCTAGTTGCAGAGGACAAAGAGATGATGCCCTTATACACAGACACCACCTGTAACAAAGATGTCGGCATAACTACTTGGGAAGGCATGTACAGTCTGCTCGAAGAAGAAAAGTTGAGAATTATGGAGGTTAAGGCAACAACAGACTCACGCGGGTCGTCTGAGTCATCGATCATTGAACTTGCATGTTTGTTCCTTCATCGAATAACGCCAAGACCGAAGATTCTTCCATACACAGACATGGTCAAGTGGGTACTAGACAGTGCCGATACAACAGACAGATAATTCAAGTCTCGAGGTCAAGACCTCATTGGGTCATTCATTGCACAAGATTTAAGGCTTATGTATCATGTACCAAAGCCATAGGCAACCTACAACAAGCAGTTTGTAGAAAAGTTTACCAAAGAAAATGAAGATTAGGTGGAATGCACCAAGAACTGGTTGGTAAGGGAAGAACTATTGAAAAGGGAAAACTGCGCTGACCAAGGCCCATCAAGACCGTGTAGGAGGAAAAAATAGCACATGGGAAGCCCAGATCGGAAAAAGGAAGGAGTTTCCAATGCGCGATTAGGGCTAATCGCGCATCTATAGGAAAAACCCCTCGAGAAGAAAAGCCCCCGAGCGTTTGGTCGCATGTAAAGCCGGAAAACCATGGGGAAAAGCGGTAAAGGCTAAAGGCAAGACCCATGCTCCAAAACTGACGATATTTATTGGGTACACCCTTGGGCGGTAAGCGGATTTGGGTGAAATGTAGCGATTCCATTTAACACTCGACATGTGACAGTAGAAGAAGCAGCTATAGCGGCAAACAACGTCATTGACTATGTCAATGAAAACTTGCATAGAGAAAACTTCATTTCAGAGATTGCACCCAAATTTCTCCCAAAGGCACAGCAACGGCAGACAAGCTGGAGAAAAAAGGCTGAGGAAAGGGAAAATTCCATCAAAAAGTTAACAAAGTTGAATTCGGAAAATTACTAGTAATACTTGGTTAAACCACATAGTCAATGCATGACTCTCCAATGCCTTACGAACTTTGCTGAGAAGATAGCGCTAGCAATTACCGATTTTTTTTTGTAGGGCAACTAAAATCAGGGGTCGGCCAATTGACGCTCCTCAAGTCGATGCTAAATGCTTGCGACCACAGAGAACAGATACATAGATAGTTATTTCCAGATTCAGTTTTAATTTTAGTTTTGATTTATTTTTTGCCTTAGATGAGGATGGTCATTTAAACCTCCTCCTATATTTTTGTAATAAATTATTTTTATTATTTAGGAAGTAGTATTTTAACCCCTCTCATGCATTGAGAGAGGGGTCCTGAAATTTGTCGAAAACATTTCCTCAGAACATGTACTTTTGCACCCTCAGAGGAGGTTTTGATGAATGAATGGAACAAGATTTATTGATATCTGTGTTTAATATCTGCTACTGAAATGCACTTTTGTACTCTTAGTAGATATTGAATTAGGAAGAGATAAATCTATATTGTTGAAGCTCATGAGTAGGACTTGTTATCAATGGTACTTTTATCTCTTAATGATTTCTACTTATGTGTCCAAGTAATATTTTATGCTTAGTTATTTATATATGAAATCTTGAATGTTTGAGTTATTATTTGGCACTTTTGTATGCTAATGACTATTCTGTTTATGCTCAATATATGAATGAGTTATTATGCGATATGCTTCTCACAATTGTTTCGGCTAACTTTTTATACGAAACAATTCATTTTTATCAAATTATTTTCTTGTAGCAATTGAATGATCTTTATTACCAATTGTTGTTCGAAACTATTTTAGATCGCATAAGTGAAAAGTTGAATCCTGGGTTAGTTTTAGACTTAAATGTTTTTGTTCATTAGAATACAATTGCATTCTTAAATTAGATTTAGATTAAAAGCATTTTACTTAGAAATATTTAGAAAATAGAAATATCAATTCTTATCAACACACACACAAATTAGGAAACTGGTCCCATTATCCCTAGTCAGGTCCACCATCCCAAATGGAAAAGGAACTGCCTTCAAGGTCCAGACTAGGTGGGTATCCCCCTTGTTTTAGACCCGATTTTTGGGGCTTTCACACTCACACAATACTTTTGTTCTTCCACTCAGCCACCCATTTTTTTGTTTTTTATGGGGAGAAATTAACTCTCTTTGAATGCCTTCTGATGCATAGAAGTTCTTGAACTCATTCAACACATATTCACCACCATTATTGCTCCTAATAGCCTTCACTTTCTTGCCAGTGTCTTTCTCAACAAGTGCTTTAAATTCACAAAATTTGGAGAATTTCTAGTCTTTCTTCTGGATGAATAAAATCCATCACTTATGTGAGAAATCATCTACAAATAAAACATAATACCTATATGTGGCCATGGATGCTATTGAGAAGGGTCAAAACACATTTGAGTGAAGTCTTTCAAGGACTTCTTGCACTCTACTGTACTTATCATGAAATGTGGCTTTTATGTATTTCCCCAATGTACACCATTTGCATGTATCTCGCTCCTCTAGTGCACTGTTGATAAGTATTGTAGAAATATTCTACATGATCTTGAAGGCTCCATGGTGCAAATTGCATTGTCTCCAATTCCATAATTTGTCGATGTCTTGGCTCTGCACCTTCTTCACTTTTGTGCTCAAAGCAACACAATATTCTACATCCAATTTGTAAAGGTTCTTCACCCAAACCTCGATCCTCTTCAATTGTACCTTGGATATATGTCTATGGAAAGCCTTTCCTTTGCTAAATATCACATCGTAGCCATGGTCTTCCAAAATAGCAACTAAAACTAAATTCTTCTTCAAACCCGAAACATACATGACATCTTTTAATGTGAGAGGAGAACCAAACTCCCTCTGAAAAGTAATTGTACCAATATCAATCATGCTATACCTTCCATCATCTCCCATCTCAATGTGCATCTGGAGGTCCTTCTATCCAAGTCATTGAAAATTTCTTTGCTTCCCGTCATGTGGAATGAGGCTCCATCTAGATACCACACACTACCCATCAATGATGTAACCATGCATGCAATGAGTGTAAAATACAACTCGAATTTTGAAGCTAGAACTTCACCTGCCACTCCTCCTGAGGGCTGCTTGTCGACCTTATTATGTGGACACTTCGTGGCATAATGTCCCAACTCATGATAGTGAAAACATTTAATCTTCGACAAGTCTTTCTTCTTGCCGCCCTAACCAGAATCTCCTTTGGATCTGGATTTCTTCCCTTTCCATCCAAGGCACAATTCTCCTCCTCATCATGCTTGGATGAAGTTCCATCTCTAACATTCAACCTGATCTCTTCTTACACCAAGTCAGACCATAATAGCTCCCAATTTGGTTGCTTCCCCCTTTGATTTACCGATTCCTAGTAGTTGTGCCAAGACTTGGGAAGGCCTAGAAGTTCTAGGCTTACCTGATCATCTTTAACAAGTGTAATACCAACACTACCAAATTCATCCCCACATTGGGTTAACCTGATCAGGTATTGTGGTATTGTGTCACCATTCTCCATCGTGATCTTCGAATGCTTGCCCTTCAATTCCAACTTCCTATGGTCACCACTGTTCTGAAACAAGTCCATCATGGCTTGCCACATTTCATATGGGGTATCCTTCTCATGGAGATTCGAGAAAATATGATATCAAACTCCTTCTAGTATGATCCTCCTCACCTTTGCCACACATTTTTTCCAGTCTACCAAATTTTGAGAATGAGTTGTCGGAGGCTTAGGAATATCATTGCTTATGAATTCCTTCAGCCTATTATCTTCTAACATTGCCTCCATCTTTTCCTTCCAAGAAATATAATTCGATCTACCCTCAAGGGAATACTCGAGTTTAAATCCATAAAATGACATCCTGCTGGCTTTGAAGAATGATCCTAAAAATTCAATTTACTTGCAAAGACAAACTCAAATTCTTCTCTTCTATTGTGATTCCTACTCTAATACCATGCATAAATTCCTTGTAGATTCAAACTTATGAATTTTTCTAAGAAAATGGACTTGAAACTACTCTACTCATCATCAGAAACAATTAATCGATCAAGAAATCACAACATAAACATGAGACAAGATCCAATCACATATCCTCAGATATTTATCTATGGGGAAAGCTTGTTGCTCAAAACCCCTTCCTATTTGTATATTGTATTAGATCAGAAAAATAGAGAATAAAATACAATTCTCGTTAAACCTGAACAATCTCCGCACAACTATAATCTATCTCACTGCCTCATAAGCTGACTTTGGCCAATACTTAGCCAATTCTGTTGCCTACCAAGCTCCTATTTCCTTGCGCTATTTCTCAAGGAATTAGATCGCTATTAATTAGGGAAATCCCCATCTTGAATTGCACAATCTCTATAGGCCCTTCTCGGTTGGCATGAACCACTAGTACAACTCAAAAAATGATACAACTCATAGTACCTTTCCCATGAATTCCAATATCAACTGGGTAACTCAAATTGTATGCATGCATGAGTTAATTATGGCTGATTTATCAGTTAACTGGTTGAACACATGAAGCTGCACCCCACTACTAGACCTCCTACTAGTTCCTCTAATAGTTGGAACTAGTTTAACTGACATTAACTCAATTTAATCGAATTAAACTGTTACAACTCAAACTAAACTCAACCTAGGATCCCAAAATCTAGGAACCACTCTACATGACTCAAGTTAAGCCCTCAATTCGAATTAACTGAGACAACTAAGTGAAATTAAATTAGTAACTCATTCTTGTTGTCTTATGATGTCGAATTACAATTTTCTCCTAATTTAATTTAAGGGAAACTTAAATAAGGATTTTCTTGTTTCCATTTTCAATAATCTTGTGGAAGGTGTGTTGTATTTTCTTTAACAATCCTTGCTTCCTTGTGAATTATTTCATTGGTTGATCAACGATCCATTCATATGTATATTCTCATGTTCCTTTTCTAGATTAGTACTATTACTTTTTATTAAAGGGCCAATTTTTCTCTTCCCTTTCAGTAGAAGGAACTTGATACTTTCCATAGCTGAACATTTCACAAGGCATACTCACTTGTTGATCTAAAAATACCTGTGCAATTTTCTATTCTACTAAACTTTGTAGCTAAGGAAAATCTATAAGGATACAAGGAATTGAAGTCGATACTCCAGATGGGGCTCCTACTCCAAAAGGTGTGAGGCCTAACTAGGACTTCATATCAAGGAGAACCCCTTGGTTGAAAGATTTCCAACAACATCAACAAATGGCACTAGAAACAAATGGCACTAGAAGGAGGACTAGATGGCATGTTGTGTCTGTTGAGTTTATTTTGAACCTTTTATCTAAAATGGCTCATCCTCAAATCATGCTCCTGGGGTGTTTTTCTAACCTATCCCTTGGTAAAATTTCAATCCTCGATGAGCCTCTCCATGACTTGTCTCATTTCAAGTTTGATGGTGTGGGTGATACATTCACTGCCGAGCATGCATATATTTTCCTTAAGTTCTATGAATAGTATGAAATTGATTATGAAGATTTTGCTTGTATTATCTTCTTCCTCACCCTTGAGGGTCGAGTTAGCCAATGGTGTCACACTCTAGCACCTGCTTCCATTCATTCTCTTGAACACATCATCAAGGAGATTTATTTAGCATTTGATAGGTGTTAGATACCTATACCAATAGGTTTCATATTTCATGATTGGAGATCAAAGGTCCAAATATGCTCTGCTTTGATGATGCAAAGATCACATATTTCCTCAGAAAGGACTAATGCCTGTCTCAGTTTCTACATGAACTTA
>APFE030324473.1:0-12168 GCA_000404065.3 Pinus taeda | reverse complement strand
GAAGAAGGATGAAGAAGTATGGCCACTTATTCAAAAGTTGCAAAAGATCCCAGTTCAAACAATATTGCCAGAAATTGAAGAGGAAAGAAAAATCATATTGGAACCTGGAGCAACCATAGAAACAAGAACCCGACATCTATGAAATCGATCAATTTTAGAGTATCTCATCAAGTGGAAGAACTTACCCGCTGAAGGTTCCACATAGGAGGACAAGAATTTTATACAGAAGCATCAAGAACTACTCAAGCATTGAGGACAACACTTTTTGAAGGAGAGGGCCATGTTAGGCCCCTATACTACTAGTGTAACCCCTTATTGTTATTAGTAAAACCCACTTATTATATTGATTTACCCATGTAGTGCCCATATTGTTACTATTGTGCCCCATAGAAGCCCACTATTGTTATTATTTTGCCCTTACATTATTATTGTTATGTAGGCTTTGATTATGTTATGACCCCTTAGACTCCTATATATAGAAAGGAGATATTTTCATTTGTATCATCGAATAATTGTTCATTTATGTAATGTAAAGGAGGTTTCCTCCTCGAAGAGGCTAAATTATAAGGCGTTGATCTCTCTTTTCCATCTTTTCTTGAGCTGGTTTCATAACAGGTTCATAAATGTAGAAGAGGTATCACACATTATATATACAATTTATATTTTTTCCTTTCTTTTAATACACAATAATCTATGATAAGTATTACTTTCTTGATCAAGTTAGAAAGTGGTTATTAATTAGTTTTCACTTTAATTAATCTAGTTTGGCAAGATGTTAGGATTCACGAACCTAAGTGTAGGAGTTGAAATTGTGAAATCAAAGTTCCAAGAATAAAAGGAAACAAGGTTGCGAAAACAAAAGTGAATGAAAGTAAACATGAAAGAATCCAAACTACCCCAATGTAACTCAAGGAAATATACTATGTTGCAAGAAAAATAATGTTATGTTATTGCTTCACAAAAGTGAAGAAATCCATTAAGAAAAACTAAAAAGGATGATCCGTGATACTAAGAGCAATGATGTTGCTATGACAAATTATTATTCAATTCCTCAGTGTTCATTTAACCATGCTACATTGACTAATTGAGGTGCTTGATAAACAACCTAAATGGAATCATAAAGAATAATGCAAAAATAGAGCTCTCGTGTTTGTTTGATAGGAAATTATTTACTCTACAAGAATACCTATAACTCTATAGGAAACTCTATAAATGTCATAAGTGCGATAATTGATAAAGGAAAGATGAAATATGGTAGGTTAAGCTAATTATAACTTATGGAAAATATTCCCATCACTCAAAAAATAAGAAATGTTATCTTCAAGCATCTACAAGAACATTAAACTATATCAGTACCACAATATAACAATACAAAATTATAATAGCTTCACGAAACGTGTGGAAATAAGGTAAAAAAAGTATGAGAAGGGATCCAAGGTGTCTATGGGTGGGCCCTCTCCAAGGTTCTTCCAAACCTTAAATGAAATCAACCTAAAAATACACAAAAATATTTAACTTTTGATTAATAAAAAATTGTCATTACTTTAATGAAAATTCTAAATATTATAAATTTTTTGAGGAACAATATAATTCTTTCTCTGAAAAAAAACCTCCTTAACTCAATCATGTTTCCTTTCTTATAGAAAATGTGACAGAGAAACATGCTCAATAGCATGACTATTTTTCCCTAAAAGAATCCCTAGCATCATGGTAATTCTTCCATTATAAATTCTTGTGTAGCCACCATGTCATTAACTAATGATAGCTTTGATTTTTTAACAATCCTGTATATGCATATTATCAGCCAATGGGATTGGTTCCCTATCTTCATGCTAGGATGTTGCGAGGCTATTAAAGGAGCTTGTTAGTCTTCACAAACATGTCCAAATTAGGATGCTAAGATTATAAAATGTCACACAAATCATTAGTATTGCTAGATATCTTCAATGCACACTTCAACACAAAGAATGACATGTAAAATAGAAAAATCCATAATAATTAATGTTAGAAATACATATACTCCTAAGTTGTAGAGGTTATAGAGGGGCATTCAGATGCTCAATTCAAGCACCCATCATATTCCCCTACTTAAATGTTTACCATTTCTGTGTAAGTCACCTTTTGAATCTTATTGATCCCTCAGTTGTTGCTCCCTTATCTCTTTAGCAACTTGTATCAAATTCCATGTTATATACATAATTAGTTCTTCTAAACAATAAAACATAGGTGCTATACCTACTTCCTTTCATTTTCTTGGTTCTTCTTCACAATTGTTGTGTTCTATAATCCTTAGAAGGAAAGACACGTTGAATCATAGTATAATCCATTGTATACCAATTATTTCACTTATCATCTTGTAGAATGGAGTCTTATCTAAGGCATGACATAAATTCTTGGATGTGTAGAGTTTCCTCAGTTTCAAGATATATTTTATAGCCTGCCATCTTCTCTTGCATGCATATATGGATTCATCACCTAGTAGTCTAATCATGTCCTTAAAGTGCAGTATCACCTCCTTCTATTTATGCTTCCAAATTTGGAGTCCCACATGTTATTCCTCCATGAGAATGTTGTGGGTTGTAATAAATATTAGGGGGTTAGTTAACTCTTATCTTACCCATAGTGGTTTGGTCACCTCTTACCTAAATGTGTTATTCACCTCCTTATCCCTTATCTCCCCTTTCCTTAGTTAGGATGAAAAGGCTAGAAGTTGGACACCACCCACATGGGCATTTGGATCTAATGATGGTGAGATAGGAATCACCATATTATGCAAATATAATTCACATACGATTGCTTTCTTCTCCATGCAATATTTTTTCACTATCATAATGATGTCCTTGGGCGTATATAGTTGAAACCCTCCTTATTTTATTAAATAAGAAATATAGCCAAAATTTCTTTTGCATTCATTTTCCTTGTGGCAAAAGTTGTTATATTTGAAATACTCAATTTCATTCATCAGGGGGAAGGAGTTTCTAGACCTAGAATTGTGATAGTATTTAAATCTAAAAATTTTGTGTCTTTCAACTTTGACCTTTCTACAATTAATGGCTTTATGTCAAAAAATATGACATGAATAACGATGTCCATAGAACAACTCTCGGTACCTCAAAGTTGAAAATTGATGAGCTTGAGAAAATAAATTATACCTTAGTTGTCTTGTTGGATTATTTACATACATGTGTGGGGAAGTATTTGAATTTTAGCAGACTTTCCTAATTATTGAGTGCTTCTCTAAATTGTTTTCCATTTATCTTCATCGTATCTTCCTTGTAATTCCTCTGCATAGATTTAAACGCCTTCAAGTCTTGTGGAACTGATATTGGCCTTTCCTTTAAAAGTTTTTCGTGTCTCATGTTATCCAAGACCTACCTTGTTTGTTGGAGATCTTTGACTGCTCATAATGTGTTATGTACCTATCATACTAATGTATCCCATAGATTACTTTTGTTATACCCCATAGAATCCCACTATTGTTATTTTTGTGCACTTACATTATTATTTTTTTGTAGTCCCTAATTATATATTGACCATTTATACTCGTATATATACCAAGTAGGTATCATCATTTGAGTCATCTAAGAGTTTCTCATTTAATTGATCTAAAATGAGATTGAAACTTTCCCCCTCAAAGTGGACTATTATCTAGTCATTCATCTATATTTTATTATTTTTCTACGTTCTTTTGATATTGATACATTACATTTGGTATCATATCTCTTGATTCTAGGGTTTTTCTCCTTCAAACGAGTCATTGTGGTGTTTTCACTCTAAATATCTCGTATGAAGCTTTAAACCATGAAATTTTTATCATGCGGAGGAAAAATATTGAGGAGCATGTGGTTAAATTATATGGTTCGCAGTCTTTCTACAACTGAAAATATTTATTCAAAGTTTTTTCCTTCTATTTGTTCATAACCCTTGTCGACCAATATTTCTTCGTTTCTTACAACTTGTCCTTCCTCATTTATCTTATTCTTGAACACAAGTTTCAAGCTGATAAAATTGTTATCATTAAGGTTTGGAACAAGCTCCCAAGTGCCATTACTCTCAATTTCTTTGAATTCTTCATTCATTTATTTCACCGAAAACTTGTCTTGACTATCCTAACACATATTTTTCCCCTCAATTTGTGGGAGTATGGAAATATTTCTATTCTTGATGAATTTCCTTCGATTTTTGACACTAATCCTTTGATCAACAATTATAGGACATTTTGAGTGTTTAATTTGTACTTACCTTGATGGGCTCTAGTTCCTTTGTGCAATATATTCTTCCTCATCATCTTCTTTAGCTTCCTCTTCTTCTTGACTGCATATCTAAGAGCAGAGTCCTCCGTATCATCTCACTTCTCATTTTCTTTTGACTTCAATGTATGAGGTAGTGTTTCATGAATTACAACATCGATCCAATAATCAACCCTTTTTTTCTTCTTGTTAAGCACTTTTAGTGTTTTCTCTTAACTAATAAAATATCCAAGGAATATACCCTCATATGCTCAAGAGTCAAAACTTCTAAGGTATTTATCATTTATCTTGATATATCATGTACTCCCAAATACCTTGAAATGTTTTACAGATGTTAGTCATGCTTTCTGTGGTTCAGAAGGGATTTTTATTGTTGTTAGGCCTGAGCTATATTCTATTTTCTATGTAAAAAGTTACTTGAGATATTTTTCCCCAAAAGGTGTGTGTAACCTTCCCTTCATCAGTAATTTATCTGACCATCTCCTAAATGGTTTTCATTTTCCTTTCAACCACCCCATTTTGTTGTGGTGTTCTTTCTACTAAGTACTTACTCCTTATGCCATGTTTTTAAAATAAATATTAAAAATCTTTTGATATGAGTTCTCCTCCCCAATCAGATCTCAGGAATTTAATCCTAAGCTCCTTCTCGTTTTCAATGTAAGCCTTGAATATTTCAAACTTGTTCATGCCATCTAGATTTTCCATCTTCAAGTAGTCCTAGTAAAATCATCAATAAAAAAAAACGTTTCTTTGTCCTCTTTGGATATTTCTTCTTATGGGAACACATATATCAATGTGAACCAACTCCAAATGTTTAGAAGGTGAGAGATCCTCTATTTTGAACCATTTCCTTGTTTGTTTTCCAAATTGACAAGTGTTGCAAATTGGACTGTCAAGATTTAATAGTGTTGGTATGCCTCTTACTAACCTTAACTTACTAATATTGAATATATTATTTAAATTTACATGCCTCAAAATTATGATCCATAGCCATATTTGATGTGTTTATCTCTACTAGAAATTAACTCTATAACCATAAAATAGAGACACATTGTTTCGAGTCCTAATATCCATTATTTCCAACTTTCCATTTTCTATTTTTCATATGTCACAATCCTTAAACTGAAAAGTCACATAAAATCCATTGTCACACATTCGACTTACACTCAGTTGTTTTTTCTTGACACCATCCATGTATAAGGCATTATGTGGCTTGGTCTTTCCATCCATAATGACTATGCCCTTTCCATTAATTTTTATCTAGGGCATTATTTCTAAATGTTACATTGTCATTGATTTTCTCCTTTACAAATAACAAACTTGCTGTTGTATATAGTCTTATTCTATGAGCATCCACTACATACAATTTTCCTTTGTGATCGGGTGTAGATAAGATAAGTCCACACTCAGTTTCCTCAGTCTTCTATTTCCACTTCTTCATGTCTCTTAGAAGTAGCAACTATTTAGAGATAGGTTGTTTAGAAGTACGTACAAACTTTCTTCTGCATTCATTTTCCTTGTGGCAATTTTTTTTACATTTGAAACACTCAATTTCATTTAGAGGGGGGAGGGATTTCTACTCCTAGAGAATGAACTTTTAGACCTAGAATTCATACAGTATCTAGATAATGGTTCTCTCTTTCAACTTTCACCTTTCTAATGGATTTATGTCCAAAAATATGAAATGAATAACATTGTCCATAGAACGACTTTAGGTATGTAAAAGATGAGAATTGATGATCTTTAGCATATTGATTATACCTTAGTTGTCTTGTTGGCGTATTTACATATATGAGTGGGAAAGTATTTGAAAATTTTGTAGATCTACTAAATTATTGAGTGCTAATTTGTCTTCTATTTGTCTTCATTGTCTCTTCCTTCAAATTCCTCGACATAACTTTGAATACATTTGATTATTGTGGACTTAATACTAGTGTTTTCTTTAAAAAAAAAAAATTGTCTCAAAGTATCCAAGAACTTTTGTGCTAGAGATATTTGATTTCTCATAATGTGTTAGGTCCATATAATTCTAGTGTATCCCTTATATTATTATTCTTTTACCCTATATAAAACCACTATTTTTAGTATTTATTATTAATTAATTGAAATTCATTTTTCATTATATCTTTCCATTTCTATTTAAATATGTATTTGATTTCGTTCTTGCATAAATTTACAAGATTTACTTTGTAAAAAGTGTCCCTTTAAACTATCTCAAACAATAATGGAGAGATATATTATATTACATATATCATTATATAACTTCTAAGGTTCAATATGTCGTCGAGTTTTTGTATCACATCAAACTATTGATGGCTTTTCTTGGTCGTGATCTTAATTTACCCTACTTTCTCCACAAGAGTTTAGCTGATGGATAAAAACTATCATTATGATAATAAGAACCCAGATAGGCCACTCTTCCCCCATTTTATTACATGTATTTTAGTTAATTTTCATTTTCCCAATGTCATCAAATAGCGGGAAAGTTTTCCCATACAAAATGGTTTCCAAAAAAACCTACAGTCGGGACAACATGGTGTTGCACTGAATACTCCACTTAACCCTCCCTCTCCACTTTCAACTCAACCTGATTCTCATGACAATGAGGTGAATGTCGAACCATATATATTTATTATATTGTAACAAAAATGCATATTGTTCGTGCCCAAAACATAAATCATCATTCCCTTAAAGCACCACACAAACTTAATGTCATCCAATAGGGGGAAATTTTTTCCATACAAAATGGTTTTTAGAAAAACCTACAATCGAGTCAACATGGTGTTGCACCAAATACTTCACTTAACCCTGCCTCTCCAGTTTCGGCTCCACCCGATGCTCATGATGATCAGGTGAACGTCGAACCATATATATTTATTATACTATAAAAAAATGCATATTGTTCGTGCCCAAAACATAAATCCTCATCCCCTTAAAGCACCACTTAAACTTAATGTCATCCAATGGCAGGAAAGTTTTCTTATACAAAATTGTTTTCAGAAAATCCTATGGTCGAGTCAACATGGTGTTGCACTGAATACTCCACTTAACCATCCCAGTCTAGTTTAGGCTCCAGCAGATGATCATGATGATGAGGTGAATATCAAACCATATATCTATATGATATATATATATAATATATATATATGTATTGTAATAAAAATTGCATATTGTTTGCTGCCCAAAACATAAATCATCATCGCCTTAAAGCACCACTCAAACATAATGTCATCCACTAGTGGGAAATGATTCCCATACAAAATGGTTTTTAGAAAAACTTATAGTCGAGTCAACATGGTGTTGCACCGAATACTCCACTTAACCTTCCCTCTCGAGTTTCGGCTCCACCTGATGCTCATGATGATGAGGTGAATGTCGAACCATATATATTTAATATATTATAACCAAAATGCCTATTGTTTGCGCCCAAAACATAAATCATCATCCCCTTAAAGCACCACACAAACTTATTTCATCTAATAGTGGGAAAGTTTTCCCATACGAAATGGCTTTGAGAAAAACCCACAGTGGAGTCAACATGATGTTACACCGAATACTCCATTTAACCCTCCCTATTTAGTTTCTGCTCCCCATGATGCTTATGATGATGAGATAAACGTCGAACCATATATATTTATTATATTGTAAAAAATGCATGTTGTTGGGGCCCAAACCATAAATCATCATCCCCTTAAGGAAGCAAACAAACTTAAATGTTAACTTTTTAGAACTTTCTAGGTAAAAAACAAGCTACATCGAAGTTTTGGCAGACGCATTTATTGCAAATCGCCGTGTTGCTTAACGTTTATTTAAGTATGTTGAGTTAAATAGAAAGCTACCTTGCTTTTATGTATGCTTTTGCATGTCGTGTGTTTGTAACACGTAAACTTTAGCCTGTGAAGATCGATCCAACCTCATGTCTTGCCGCAGAAGAAGTGAGTGGAATACCATTCAGAAACATAAATATTTGGAGATATTAATGTTGTTGTGCCCAATTCATTTAGATTTCATAACAGCAATTTTAAGATTCAAACTAATAAATTTCAAATTTCAAAAGAAGAGATTCCATTAGGACACAAACCATTTAAAATTTCAAAAGAAGAGATTCCATTAGGACACAAACCATTGATCCTCACTAGAAACCTGCTATATATATACATAATGTTCCATATGCTTGGTTGATGCTCATTGCCCAAACATTCATATTCCTGAAATCCATGTGAATAGTATATATCGACTGAAATTGTTTTGTATTTTCGATGTATGAACAACACTTTTCCAACATATTTTTCGGGTTCTTGCAAGTAAGAGCCACTGCAATCTGTTGTTAAAGTGGATGAATCCACTTCCATTCTTTCTCGCCACTGAATTTATTTTCCTGCTACCTGATGTTCTTTCTTTTCTTTTTTCTCGAAAAACTGAGCTTACGTGTTGTATAAAAAGTAGAAGACCGTTATGTAAAGTCAACCTTAGACATAGGAAACGAATAGATTTGTTATTCATATGAAGAAAAATATGGATGGAGCAACATTGTGTGCTATCTTGCTTAGACATATGAAACGAATCCATTTTAGGACCAAGGCAAAAAATTAGCATGGGCAAAAATTAATAATATATATATATATATATATATATATAATATATATATATAATATACTATATCTATAGTATACAAGTCACATCTTAATGAATGGAATCATTACCACTTTTTAAATTATAAAATTTCACACCTTAAAAGAAAAAATTAAAAACCATGACATATTTCAAATAAAATCTATATATCCTTGTCATAGGTGACAATCCTAGTACAATAGTGAGTATCCTAAAATTATATAGGCAAAGAAGTATTAATTTAAAAAACATACCATAACACATTTATAACTAATTAGTTATGTTATTTTGTTATAAATTCATGTAAACAAAACCAATGCATATATTACCAAAAAAAAACCTTAAATTTTGCAAAGAAAAAAAAATATATCCCATAAAAGAACAAAAAATATAAATGCATCCAAACCTTGTATAAATATGGAAGTATATATTTAAAAAAATAACATAACACATTGGTAACTAATTAGTTATGAGATTTTATTATAAATTCATCCCATAAAAGAATAAAAAATATAAATGCATCCAAAACTTGTATAGATATGGCAAAAAATTGCATTTTCATGATGTTAATATTTTCCAATTTATAAACATTGTAAGTCAAAAAAATAAAACAAAAAGGTACACTCATACACTACTATATTAGGAGTCCACCATATACCAAAACTAAATCTTCCATGTACCATGTAGATAAAATAATATCATAAATGATTTTGAACAAAAAATATTAACATGAAAATCCAGATGATTAAGTAATATTTAACATGTAGCATTGTATTTTCATGATGTTAAATATATTCACAATTTTAAAACATCATAAAATTAAAAAAAAAACAAAATGAATACAACCTCCAACATAGGAATCTCACTATATAATTTTAAAACTAAATTTTCCAATGTTACAATGTAGAGGTACTCAACTACTATTCAATTTTGACAAAATATAACAATATATATATATATATATATATATCTATATATATATATATATATAGTATATATAATATATATATCTGTGTGTGTGCAACGCCTTTGCGTGTGTGTATGTATTCAATTTTAATAAATAAATAAATAATAGTATCTAATAAAATTTGTAAAATATAGTACTGTTGTACTAAATATTGAAAAAAGTGAACACTAAAAAAAAGAGAAAATGTAATTACATTTAAAAAAGATTAGCTAAATTCAAAGTTAATAGATACTGTATCATATTTGTTCTCAAAGAAAAACTCAGTAAATTTAATTAAATGCCTAAAAATAAAATTACTAATTTGTAATTTAGTACCCAATTAAATTAAAAAAATTAAGAACAATAATATAAAATGATACAATTAAATTTAAAAAAAATATAAATAAATAATTAGTGATAAATTATATGTCTTTTTTAAAGCAAGAATTAAAAGATCATTGAATTCAAAACAAATTTAGAAAACATGAGAATAAAAAATCAGTAAATCAAAAACAAATTTAGAAAAACATGAAAGTCTATAACTAACTAACAAATTGACACATTAGTGCTTACGTGATTAGTGCTTAGCAGAATCCACCTCTGTGTCTTGAATTAGCCTCCAATTTTGCCTATTTTGTGCCACTTTGCTTTACCATGGGCCAACGGTCTGTGTGCTCGACCGAGGGTCCTTGTTGCTCCACTCTGGCCACGACTGCAATTGTTATGAGGATTCCTTCTAATAGCTTTGATATTTTCTAATACTTGAATCTTTTAGCATAATTTGAAAGAGTCATGAAAACTTAGAGAGTTTTTAGGATCCATTTCAGATCAATAAAGAAATTATATTGAGCCTTATCAAATTTCAAACTAGTCATAACTCCCTCTAAATGGGAACGTGATCTTTGTTGTTACATAAACATCAAGTTATCTTCTTACACTGCTACCTTTCAATTCCAAGATGAGGATGTAAAAATACTCACTTCATAATATTTAAATATTTCCAACCATTCACTCAATCCATGTGGTCTTTGAATTGGCTTCAAAACCCACAGTTGAACTTGCCTCAATTTCCATCATGTTATCCTACAATATATTTCTAGGTATCAAAAGAATATGTTAACTATATAACCAAATAAAAATATTAATATTATAGTTACCTTATCATGATGGCCTTCTCATCAGATCATCATCTTTCTCAAGTTCTTTGATATCAACATCCTTTTGCATGATCTATCTCCATATAAATATTTCTCCATGCATTGATTTTAATCAGAGTGCCCATGGATTGAACTTTATTACTAGGCTATAATATCTTCCTTGGAGTTGTCATTATTAACGTCCTTTCTTTCTTCTCGAGACTATACTTGATGTTGGTCAACATTTTCATATGCGATGCAATTTTGTGGGAGTGTATTGATCTCCATTCATTCTAAAGAATGTCAAATTTCTTCATTCGATCATCATGCAGCCATATGTAAGAATTACCAAGCACATTCATAACTAATTCTCCCTATGTTATTCTTGTATATGTTAACCATGATGCAAGGAAGAATAAATTTGAATATGCATACCTTTTCTTTCATATAATCATATAGTCATCCTTTGATCGAGCTTACTTCATATACCTATCAAAGATAGGTTTCCTTTTCAAAGAAGAAAAAAACTTTCATTATTCCTTTCATATTTTAACTTGACCATTAGCATTCCTGCATCCTTTAGAAATATTAATCCATACCATATGAAATATATACTAGTCATAATGTTTCTTTAAAGTGTCTTTGATAATGATGATTCTTATAGGATATTGATCCTTCTTTGAAAAATGACTACCTCTAACATCATATAGAAAAAATCTTGGATGAGATATAATATGCAACATGGTTCCAAACATCTCATTCTCTTTAAACTATATGATCATTCCAAAAGAAAGTTAAAAAAGGATATTCTAATATTTCTACTGTCATGTACTTCTATCTATGATGTCATGTCTTTCACAAAACCACAACTCTTCTAGAGTAATAACAAATTGCTACACTACTTTCTACTTAATAAAACAAAAAAAATTATTCATAAAGAATGGATAGGGATGAGTCTCCCTTAAATAATAGAGATTCTTGGGATCTTCTCCTTTCAACTTCTTCTTAGGTTCTCCCCTTTCCTCAGTTATGTGAGATTCACTTATTTCCTTCCTTTTGTTGTTCACTTTAATTTTTGGACAATCCCTTTTATTGTTTACATACTCATTCATTAAAATAAATGAATCTTGGACATGCTTGTTTTCTTCTTGGACTTTCCAAACTTCCCTTTCCTCAACTTATTGGTCCTTGCAATGAAGGCTTGAGATATTTAATCTGACTCAAT
>APFE030324472.1:8663-53027 GCA_000404065.3 Pinus taeda | reverse complement strand
GGTCAGATCGATGGAGTGCTTGACTTGACAGTGCAGAGGAACCCCTGCCGGGGAGGTGAAGATGTCCTCGTACTCCACAATCTTGTCCATCTGTAGTTGTCGTGCAGAGGGCTTCTTCGAGCAAGATTTTGATGGGATCTCCTTCCCCCTCGTCTTTCTTCTCGTCCGCCATGGGAGGCCGTCGGGATTTGCGAGGCTAGTCTTGCAAAGGTTCGCCTAGTTCAAGCCCTAACTCCTTATATCCCGACCTTGTTGGGGACATGCAAAGAAAAACAGAGAAAAAGCATACCGCTCTGATACCACTGATCCGGATTTAAACAGGAATGCAACAAATTACAGAGATAACCATATACACAAATATGCAGCGGAACTAATACTTCATTTCATTAATGGAAAATACTGAAATATGCGTACAACCAGAAATGGAAATAAACTAGCTAGGGCGA
This sequence comes from Pinus taeda, assembly GCA_000404065.3. Lineage (NCBI taxonomy): Eukaryota > Viridiplantae > Streptophyta > Pinopsida > Pinales > Pinaceae > Pinus > Pinus taeda. The sequence continues at coordinate 52,581 of APFE030324472.1, read as the reverse complement.
TGGTAGCTTATCTCTGAGAAGAGATGTGTTGGCTACATGCCTCTGAATTGACTTACAATGAGGCTCGAAGGCCTATTTATTGTTGAGAAACAATGAAAAACCCTTAACATTCCAAAACCTAACCCTAGGAGATGAAACGCCAAACTGTGGGCCCCGTTTGGGGGTAAGTTGGTACATCAACTTCCCGGGGTCGTAACTTTAGCATATGATCTCCGTTTGACGCGTACAATAGCTCATTAGAAAGATCTATTCGAGCACTATCATTGTTGGAACAGCAACACTGGTCCATGTTCCATGTTCCATGGACCCGTGTTGCCCCTGGAATCCCAAAAAACGTCGTTTAGGGCCTCAAAACGGCTCCGGAAGTTCAGGACCCGAAAAACTGCTAAAAATAGTAAGTTGTGCTACAATTAAGGAAACTGAAAATGCTGAGAAAGACAATGGTGGGGGTCCAGGTGGACTTGGTAGGTGGCCACCAATATCCACCTGGATCATCAGTGGGATCTTCTCCAAGGTGAAAGCGATCAAACTGGAACCATAGCCAAAGTTCTTGGATCATCCATTTTTCACCTTGGTAAGTTGTTCTTTTATCACCGGAAGTACTGCATCACACCAGTTGAACACCTTCGGTTCAAGGCATTCCAAGGCGTACTACATATAGGACCTATTGGCCAAGTGAAGAGCCGAACTACGAGCTAGTCTATCAAAGGTGAACAAGATAGTCCTCAAGGAATGGCTAGTGACATCTTGGATGTTGGTCTTGCCGTCCCTACGTGGTTGAAATCCTTCTCTACAGTATCGACGAATATAATCCCTCACGGATTCACCCCCACGGGCAAGACCTGATAGTGAGAGAGGGGCACCACGCCTCGATAAACCGGTCAGAAAATAGATGTCCACAACATTCAAGGAGATGGATTTGCCTCTGATCTGGAACACTTGGTTGGTAGGATCCCATGCATCGACGAAATATTGCAACAAGTTGATTTGCTGCCTCATGCTAGATATGTGGAAGAACTTGAGCAAACCACAGTTCCACAATGCAGTTACCATACCTAGATCGTGTAAAGCAACCATGTCCTATTCTTCATGCTCACGTTCTCGCCATGTAACAGCCATTTTGCTCCAAGGAAGCTGTGAAAAACAAACAAGAGAAGAGTCAGGATTCATATTTGGCAAAAACCAGGCAAAATTCCCATGAAAAAACAGTGCACAAGTTTACCTCCTTGCGCCCATCGCACCCCAGCTATGTACTGGGTGAGATGCATACTGACTGGCCAATGGCCATCCCAGTATGCATCACACCTTTCGATATACACAAGGTGCGATGGGGGCAAAACGAATTGTTCAAACCCCAAAGGCTCAGAATAGCAGGGAAACATGCTCAGAATTCAAAAAGGAAGGAATGCAATTGAAGAGCTCAGGTTTAGCTCCTACTCGGTCCAGACAGCGCCAAGAATCGTCCACAGAATCCCTTGGAATCAGCTAGTGAAAATCAAGATGGAAAACACCTCCAAAGCTCCAACAATATCAAACTCAAATGAAATGGTAAAATTAGGGGTAAAAACTACTTTTAAATTACTTTTCACGTAATTCGAGTAGGGTATTAGTGTTTTAACTCATTTTTCAAACATGTATTCTCATTTCTAATCAGTTTGATGGAGCAATTGAACAGGTAGTACAACCGTCAAAAGAACATAGCGTTAACGATGAAACAGATATCAATGACCATTATCATGAGCAATTTTACGCAAAGTTCAAGCTCATTAAAAATTAAACCTAAGCAATGAGCACATGTTCCACCAGAGTTTAAGCTCATTAAAAAATGAACCAATCTTCGGTAAATAACCATTATGAATGCATTATCATCAGCTTTTGAGCCTTGGTCGTGTTCTTACCATCACCTCCACTATGTTTTAGCCAATCATATGCCTCCATTTGATTGTTTACCCTTTTGAGGAACAATTGCAACAAGTGATTCTGTTAGCCATCCTTGTAACACTACCGTGATTGGAAAATTCCAAACCTTACCTGGAACCAGCTGCTACCGGAAAATATCACTCGTTCCTCAAAAGCAAGTCTCCTTTAAGCTCTTTTCATCTGACTCGTAAAATATGAAAATATTGCTGAGCAATTGGCCTCTCCAGCTCATTAAAGCTATCGGAAGTGCTATCCCTCCTCTAGATTTTAATCTTTTGACCTGAGGGATTATTACACAAAAAGATCGATCACTTGTCTTGTTAGGCTCGTTAAAACTATCGAAAATTCATCCCTTTCATATTATTTTATACTTTTTGGACTTAAGGGATTATATGACGAAAAAGGATTATTCGAGTTACTTTCCATCCCTTTTCTGACTCTCTAAAATTGAAAAAATACCGAGTTGTCTTTGTCATTAAACTCGTTAAAACCAATAGCGACAAACTTGTCCATATAGACAAGAACGAGTTTCACTGTCGCTAGGCTCGTTAAAACATAGCGGCGAGTTTTCTCGAAGGGCAAATTATAGAACAAGCATATGTTATCCTCCTCAAGCTTGATAAAAATAAAGAGGTACTGGTCAGCAATGACTGGGGAAAAATTGGGAAGAAAACTTGAAGAAACTTTATTGGTAGCAAGTCGCTCTTGAACATGAAACTTTCACTCCATCACCATGATTGAGTCGGGTTGGGTTATTCCGTTCACCGGTCATATCACCATTGGTCCATCGTACCATCCATCTTTGGGGTTAACGCTACCAATCCATTTCAGTGTCACCAATATGTTCAAGAGAAATCGATCAGAGAATTCACCAACCCAGCTTGTGTCTCCTCTGTTGCAATACATTCATGCTCCATTCTTTCATGACTGCCACCTTGAACCCTGTTTCATCAGATCGTTTTCACCTCCACAAAATCATTTGCTCCGTTCCGTGTTGTAGATGTTGGATTCATTAAGGCCCTCCTATGATGGGTCACTTCTTGTCAACGACAGCTCATTATCCGAGAAGTCGACCTAGGAACAACCCTTTCAGTACTTTCAATTTTGCATGCCTCAATGGCAAGTTTCTCACTTCCAGCGATAGTTTTAAATCAATGGCCTTCGACCAAAAGATTTTTCATGGTGTTCAATGCCAAGTCCCATTTTCACACCACGCGAATTTTACTGTAGTACCTTGAGGGTCATCATCATTATTGGTGATTCCTCTTGCCCCTGTTAATAGCTTACATCATTGGTTGGTAATCAGACGATGTCTTTCCATGTTTGACTCCAGAACATTTTTCACATGGATCGACTTGTACTTTTCGGGCGAAGACTGGACGAGTTTGAAGACCCTAGATCTAGTTTCATCCATCTGGGTTTCAATATATTCAGGAAAATAAAGACATCAAATGTACATCATTGTTGCATAGATGATCATCCGAATCAAAGGATGATGGCTCTATCAGAATCATCAGTTTACTACATAGACAGTTGTCTGTCCTATGTATATGAAAATGAATTTATAAAGCTGAGCATGGGAATGCCCGCTTAAGCTAGATCATGAAAATATTATGAAGATAATGTATTGTATTGTATCTTATTATAGGTTGCCTTCCAGTTCAAAAAAACCTCGGATCCTCATGATAAAGAATTTCACCCGACATCAAAATATTAATGACCTCATGCTTTAGGGGGGAAACTGTTATAGACATATTTGGGCACTGCAACCCCAATCAAATATGTCCATAAACCAAGGACTTTTCAGTCCCTAAAAGTGTTGTTTCATACCCTAAAGTAACAAGGTCAGCTGATTACATCATCTCCCAGAAGTTCTCCATCGAAAACTGCTCAGAACTGGTCAAAACTGGGCCATACAAACTACTCAGTGCAAAGGGTGCGATGCATCTCACTTGCCACATGCAAAATGTGCGATGCATATTGAAAAGCCCTTCTATAGGGTACGATGGGTGAGAGTAGACAAATGGCAGAGACAGTTTGCAAGGTGGATGATCATGGAATCTTCCAGAAACTTATCATGTGACACTTGCCTCTCTGAATTTGCCCAGGGATGAGTAAGGGATCATGAACCTCTAAGTGGAATCAAGAACTATCATAGAGAAGACACTAATCAAAATCCCAGAAGCTAACTCACCCCCCTGCAAACATCTATATATGGATCCCTCATCCCAGAGATCCAAAGGCTAGAATCTTGTATCTTGTAAGGAAGTGTTGTTGGTTTCTTAGTGGAACATCATAGTGTTGGGTGATATAAGCTTTTAATGAGGTGAAGAAGGGCTTTCATGCTGAGAGGATGACATTGGTTCAAATCAATGGGTTGTAATTCTCTCTTCTAATCTTTATATCAATAAATCTATTCAGGTTTTCCTCCACATTCTTGTATGTTTGATGATATATGCATTTGTGTGGTCAATATATAGCTGATACTATATTGTTTATGATTGTAGATATTTGTACTTTGAAGGTATTATGTTGCTTTGACTTTACAGGTACTCTTTAAAGCGGGGTAAGCAAAGAAGGAGCGACAAAGATCTGTCAGAGGGGAAAAGGAACAAATAAGGAACAAAGCAAAAGATTGAGGTTGGTACTCTTTGCTCCTCTCCTATCTACTTGTCATAAAGGAAAACGAAAGTAACTTTAGTTTGTTTGTTTCTAAGATAGCTACTCATCTTAGTGGGACTAGCAGCTCTGCATGGACACTAGATTTCCCGATAAAAAGGTTGGTCTGGTTGCAATGAATATACAACCCTTGGCTGTTGAGGCAGTATTGGTACCCAACCATTGGATGTAATTCCAGTTTGACTTGAATTTTGTTGTAAACTCTCATATGGTTGTTCTCTCGGAGGGAACAATCAAAAAGCATAATGCCCTCCATATGGCGGCAATATGGTGTTCAAAGGATATATTGGTCTTTGAAGACTGGGTTGCCCTAATTGAAACTGGCATGCGGGATCAATTTGCTGAGTTTCAACATAAGAAATGCCAGATAGGATTCGGGATGAACAAATAGGAACAGACCATGTTGTCGAAACAGTCCCTGAGTGGACTCCATCTACTATTTGGTAAGTAGTTGGGATAGATGGTATACCAGAAAACATTGTTGGAATGGCAACAGGAAGTTCTGTTGTGGCTGTATCAAATGATACAGTCCTAAATGTTGATGGTTTCTCAGACATATTTAGTCTATCCAAAAGATTTCCTAGCGATTCGACTGGAACTTGTGATGAAGGATGATTAAAAGAACTAACTTCAGGAATAAAAGGATATAAGTGGATCCCAGTTCCAAAATGCAATGGGGTATTGGATGGAAGATCCTCTACTTTCTCCTCTATGGCAATCAACCTAGGTGGAAGAGGTAGACCGTCAGGTCCGTAAAATATTTCTGGAGCTAAAGAAGGTATAGCTTCTGAAGTGACAGATACGAGAGGGGTGACACCTTCTGAATTCTGGAACTCAACTTCCAGATGTTCAGGTAAGTGAACTTCAGTTTCTGGCTCAACTCTAGATGGAGTTGTCTCAGGTATAGAAGTGTCTACTGTTACACTAGGATCAGTTCTAATATCCTCTTGTAACCGCTAAGCTTCTTCTGTAAAGGCAGATGTACCAGAAATGATCGAAGTAACTGTAGTCTCTGACGATGTTGAAACACAAGTTTCAAATAAACCAGGAGAATTGGACTCAGTTAAACGAGACCATTTTTCTCGAAATGGTTTTGCTTCTCGAGTCAAAGATGGTTGACTTGGTAGTATCCGCGAATGACAAGGTTTTGATTGAATTTCTTCCATGATTGCAGATTACTTAATCACCTCAAAATTAAGGGGAGAAATGTTATTCCGTATTAAATAAATTTTAATGACACTTTGACGCAACTTTGCTTTTTCAATTTTTAAGAGTAGGGAAAAAGCTAAATATGACTCTAGTCGCCTTCGATTTTTAATGAGCCTAAAGTGACAAGTGCTCAGATGGACCTTTTCTTTTAAGGAGTCGAAAAGGAACGAAAGTGACTTCTCTAGAAATCTAGACAAAGGGATTACCAAACCAATCGAAAAACTGCAATATATACCTTGGTGGTAAATTAAAGAGAAATTACAAAGGACTTATGTACGGTAGTCAATCTTCCCGAATGTTCTGTTCACTGCATTGCGATCAATAAGACAACAAACACAACTTCCTATGGATAAAGGATATCAACCTATTGTGGTCTCCCAATATATACTCGACGATACGGGGAGCACAAGTCCGTACTAGCACTTTTCATATCAAAGAGGAGGAATCACCCAACCTTCGATGAAAATGATAGTTACTAGATTTTACGACGTCGGAACATGTCTCTAGCCTAGACCTCTAGATGTGTTGCATTAGGTTCCAAAGCATTGTTAAGTTCATTGAGATTTATTTTAGAGTTGATCTTGTTTAGATGTTTTCCTTTCAAGGTTCACCGCATGATGTAGATGTAAAATTCCTAAATATGCAATCTAAAATGATAAAAAGTTGTTTTTTTATTTTTAGCAATGAAAATCCTAGCTACTAAGGAAAGAAGATTATGATTCTTTCAACAAAGAGCAAAGAGCACACACTAAATGCACTTTTCCTCAATCATTTTCGCACATAGTCTAAATGCAAATGCAAATGCATGTATTTGTTTTTAGTTTCCCTTAATGTGAGAAATACAAAAAGGAAAACTAAGTACAGATCTAAAATACTTTCTTCAAAGCGAAATTTCAACAATTTCTTTTCAAAATGAAAGGAAGACTAAATGACACTTTTCGATTTCGAATAGAAAAATGCTTTCGACACTCCAAATATTAACAATTCAAGTCAAATACATGACAAAAAGTATAATCGACTATCTAGATAAGGAAGAGTTTACGACAGTCTTCTTTTTTGACCCAAAATGACAGTTATGGCACTTTTTTGCATCAAAACGACAGTTTGATTAAGCTACCTTTTGAAGAAGGACTGTAAATGATAGACAAATACATAAAAACATTTACTAATACTAATCAATGGAGGCTGAACTATGTAAAGGAAGGAGGCTTCAGCAATGAGATACTGATCATAAGCAACAAAGCAACTAAATAGAGTTGAAAACAAGGAGAAAAACCCAAATTTCAAAGAGAGAAATAGTATTACTAAGTCATCGCACCTATGCTTCACAGAAACAGGGATGCATCTCACCTGCTACACACGGGAGGTGCGATGCATACTGCTTTCCAGTTACAGATAGTGTGATCGGCCAGGGAGAAAAACTGAGGTGGGTTTTTGCTCAAATTTGTAGCTAAGTTCAGTGATTTAGGTTGATCTATTATGGACAGTAAAGAACAAAGTACAGGGGTATGATCTTAGGAGGTTATTGAGCTACCACAAGGGCATTTAGAATGCTTGTAACTCAGATGTTCAATTCATAAACTAGCCCGGAGATTGACTGAAGTAGCATTCATCTACTTTGCAATTGCATAGCAAGAGCAGTTCGAAGGCTATCTGGATAACTTCAGGCTTCGTCTATAGTTTATAAAGCAAAAAATCAACAACAAACAAACAAACTATTCGCTCCCCAGTGGAGTCGCCATTTTGTTTCTGGGAAAACTAGTGTCTTTTTTATATGATAGTCCCACTAATATTGGTAGATATCTTACAAACAAACAATCAAAGCAATTTGTGATTTCCTTTATGTATGATAGATAAGAGAGAAGCAAAGGGGACCAACCTGGATCTTCCTCTTGACTCCTTGCTTGATTTCTCTCTCCCTTGATAGAGCTTTCAACTCCTCTCCTACTTGTCCCACTTTAGAGAATACCTGTAGAGACAAAGTAACAGAACACCATCAAAGCATCTCAATCTATAATATCATAAACGATGCAGAATCAGAAATACCTTGAACATACAATTGCATTCACAAATAAAAAGATTCACAAATACACGATTGTATGGGGGAAAACTCAAAGAACTTTATTAAAATAGAAAGGAGAATTACAACCCAGCAGCCTGATCTAGCATCATCCTCCTAGCATCAAAGCCCTCTTCACCTCATGAAAAGCAAGATCACCCAACAATACAATGTCTCTTCTCAAAGATAAACTAACAACACTTCCTTACAAATTACAAAATTCCGGCCTCTAGATCTCTTAGATGAGGGATCCATTTATAGATGTCTTGCAAGGGCGTGAGTCAGCTCTGGGCTTTTGATTAGTGTCATTCCACTCATAGTTCTTGGTTCCACTTAGAGATTTCATTGATCTCTTACTCATCCCTGGGTGAATTCAGAGAGGCAGGTGTCATAGGAGAAGTTTCTAGAAGATTCCATGAGCATCCACTTAGCAAATTGTCTCAGCCATTTCTCCATTCTCACTCATCGCACCCTACAGAAGGCCTCTTCAGTATGCATCGCACTTGGCTAGTGCAGGAGCTAGTATGCATCACACCTTGATAGTGGATTAGTCAGTATGGTTCAGTTTTGGTCAGTTTTGAGTGGTTTTTCAAGTGGAAGTTCTGGGGAATGATGTAATCAGTTGACTATGATCCTTTAGGGTATGAAACAACACTTTTAGGGGTTAAAGAGCCCTTGGTTTATCGACATATAAGATTGGGGTTGTAGTGCCCAAATATGTCTATAACACATACAAGGTAAGATAACACGTACAACACTCATAGATCAGTCCGAGACGAGTGTGATGGTTATTATAGAAAGGTTCAAGTGAAAGGTATGTTTGATATCCGGCAGAGCAGTTGACATAGACAGTGATATCATTAACAACATATGGAACACATTAATAGCAAGATTCATATAATCGCATGTGAATCAGTTCATACACAAGCACTTAAGTTAAACAACACATATCATTAAAGAAACTGGAGCAGTCCAACTAGAATAACAACATATCCATGAAAATGTGTTGGCTCTTATTATATAAAGAAGTGTAAGTCACAATCATACAATGCATCCATGTAAACCTGCTAGCCCCAACAGTGGAATTTTACAGCCACATCTGCCTGCTCCTCCAAAGAGATGTACTAGCTCCGTATAATGGAGAAGCCAAGGCACCTTACAATATTGTCCAAGCCTTCTTCAAAATAGTCTTAGTAGAAGCTTGGCTGACCAAACTCCCATACAATGAGTTATGAGAGACTATTTATAGAAAAGGGTGGGGTGACCCTTGACATTCCCCTTTGTGACAATTCAACTACCCTCGTGACTCTTCACCTACTCTATGATTGTTACATCCAACTGTTGGCACTTGAATTACACTTGACATGACTCAACATTACAATGCACATGTACTCATGTGAGACAACATGGCTTGAGAAAGCCTTGCAAGACATCACTGACACTCGATCCACTGTGGTGAGATCACCTCTTGGACATGCTTGTGATGGTGAAGCTGGTGAGCTGATGCCAAGCTTTGTCATCCATGATGGTGTGCATGCACCTCATGGTGACATCTTGCTGAGGCGAACTCTTGCTTTCATTGCAACAAGTGCATTGGTTCGACCCCTTCAACCAACTTGTATACTAACGCATGCATGGCCTTCTCAGGTTTTGTTGAACCAGCAGCACACTGATGCATAGTGTTCGTGTTGATCTTCAAGTGTGTGATGGTGGTCATGTGCATCAACTTTCCAAAGTACCTGTTCATCTCCAGTTTTACTTGCTTCTTGTCTTCGCCTTGGTGAGTGTGTTGAATGGGTTGGATTGCATGCATGTGCACAATGACATGCATGCTGTTATATCCCTTGCATGTGATCAACCACACTTCTCACCATGTCTACTCCATGTTAGATGTTGGGATGGATCTTTAACTTGTCTAGGCACAGTTTCATCCGTGAGTGCACGTTGCGCCCACTGCTGTTCCTGATCCTGCTGCAACTCATTCGTCTGTCTATGCAGCTTCATGTTCTTCCTGAGTTGTTGCTTCAGCACATGCAACTCCTTCTTTGTTACATCTTCTGCCTTCATGTGATCTTCATGTTTCGTCATCACTCCATAGCTGGAATCTCCAAAGTTTATTTCATCATCAATGGGCCTGCTTGAGCTTGCAACCTTGTTCCACCTCCGTGTTGTCCACAACCCTCCTCTTGCATTCATTGCATTTGGTATGCTATCTTCAGTTGTTGTTCATGATGCTTCTTGTTGTGATGCTGCTACTTGATGTCCTTTTCTATGAACAGCTTCCTGTCTTCGTGAGTAGGCAAGTTCATATACACTTGATCAACTGCATCCTGAAGCGTGCTCTGAACCGTGTCCTCGTCTCTACTCTCCTGGAAACCATTGTACATGTACTGATGAGAGGCAGATGAACAACTGTGATACCTGGACACATGGAAAAACTCATAGCAAGCAATTTGTCAGTCGAAAACCAAAATGAGCATGAGAACTGACTTGCAACATGCCTGGCTGAATGATCATGAAGGTTGTACAATTTTGGCTAGGAGGCCAAGAGACCAACTACCAAGACTGCTCAAGGCACAATTTGGGCTACTGTGAGACTGGCTGAGTACTAGAACTGCACAATGCAGAGTCCAGTCTAGCTGTTGACTGTTGGTGTTGTGCAATGTGCAATTCCAGCTAGGAAGGACTGCTGGCCTAGGGACAAATCTGCACAATTTTTTGGGCCAAGAAACCATTGTCCTCTAGAAATGCGCAAAACAATCCTACAGGCCAGTGCTGGGTAGGAATGGGCAAATCTGGAGAGGAAGGTGAGCTTCCTTTCCCAAATTGCACAATGCAGCCATGGTGAAGGCAGAGCCCGGGCCAAGGTTGGCCCGACTCGCCGACGGGTGACTGAAAGCAAGTAAGTGAGTGAATGCATGGTGAAAGTAAGTGATAGTAGAAGTTATTGATAATGCATGAAAAACATGAATGAAAGATTCATCAAATAGATCAACATGCATGTGGGTGAGGCAATTTGTCGGTTGGGCGAACGTTCGTGCAAAATAGTTTCAAGCATACGACAACAGTGAAATAGCAATGAAAATTGAAACAGAGCCACGACAAGCTAGTATATATGTAAATGACATCAAGCGTTCAAAGAAATCAAGCAAAAAATATTCTTACAAGCAAAAACACAAAAAGTGACAGAAATGCAGCACAAGGCATGGGAAGCGGACTTACCCCAAAAAAGTTGAGTTGAATGTGCCGACTGCTCCTAGATGTGATGTGGGATGTCATAGCTACAAGGTTGATGTGAGGAATGATCTCGGAGCATCTGGTCGATGAGTTTTGATAAAATCGAGGTTGTGACGCGCATGCCACGAATCTAGGGGAAGCGACACTTTGTGGGAGGTTTCAGAATTTCTCCTTGCTTCTAACCTCCATCTACTAAACATAGATACCTGAAACAAGAGATGCCTTTCAATGCTACCTTGGGAGAAGCAGCCCATGCATGCAAGTATATTTTGCTTAGTCGCGGGGGGAACAAGTTAACTTAGCTGCACATGCAAGAGACTGTTCGACTAGTGGAGAAAAATGCACATTTATGGCTGGGAGCTGGGCTGGCTGCCCATGAGATTTGCGCAATTTCTGGAAAAAACAACTGAAAGTTGCCTAGATTTGCACAAATCCTAGGATGAATAGCCTATTGTTGGGAAAATTTGAGCAAATCCTACTAGGAGAGTTGCCTGGTAGGATTGCACAATCCCTAGAGGGAAGGTTGGTTGCCCTCTATAAATGTGCAATTTTCAAGGGGAAGTTTCTCAACCTGCAGTTGGACCAAGTCCGAGTGAGCAGACTATGAGGGGAATGGGTCAACTGTGATTGAAAGGCTACTTTTATGCAAGGAAAACACTTGAAGCTTGAGTACTTCACGAAGAAAGACAAAGTGTTGTGTAAGGTTGGTAGGGAGGCTCCAAAACAGGCTAAGGAAAAATTTTGGAGCGTCGTTGTAGCTGTTACAACACTTGTATGGGCACAGTTTCATCAATATTGCATGTTGTGCCTCTTGTTGTTCTTGTTCCTATTGTGCTTCCTTCTCTCTTCTGCACAGCTCCTAATCTTCCTTGAGTTGCTGCTTCAACTCCTACAACTCCTTTTCTGCTTCATCTAGCTTATGTTTCTCTCTTTGCATTTGCACAATCTTCCTGTCACATTGTCGCCTCTTCATCTCAATCTCCAAAGCTGCTTTCAACACAAGTTGATATGCTTTGAACTTGCATTTTTGCTCCACCTCTGCGCTGTCAGCAACCTTCCTCTTTCCTTTTTCAAGCACAATTTTGTTGCCACTAATGATGATGCTCTTTGAGATATTGCTACCCTCTACAATGTTAACCAATCTACAACCATTCTGACTAGTTCATTGAGCCTTAAGAAGTTATATTAATATCTCCATGGGTCTTCCTCAGGCCAATGCCACACCTCATGGATCTAAGGATGATACACTTTCGTACAATGTTCCTTCACTAAGAAATGCAGGTCATATGGATTGAAATTTTGGTGCTGAAGGTGAACCTCTTGAATTCCTTTGCCTCAACCTCAACATGCTTGAGATTTTGGATCTCATACAACCTGATCCGCAAAGGAAGAGCGGGATAAAGTGCCTTCTTCTCCTGTGCAGTATCGTTGAAAACCCTGTCAAGATGTGTTATGCAACCTCTTACATGACCAACTTATCCATGGCAAACTTCGGTAAAACATGCAAATCCTTCTCCACATTGTACATCCGAATGAAGGTGCCAAGGGGTGAGGAATACCAATCTTTTATGTCAATCAATTCCTCCATCACTACCTATGATATGCAAGGCAGATCTTGCTCAAATATCATCTTCTATACTGGGGTGATGAAGGGGTCTTATAGCTATATGATAACTCCACACAAGCTACATTCAGAGAAAAACTTGCAATAGGTGTGCACAGAGGGTTTTGAAGGTGTTCATGCCCAAACCAAGCCTAGGAATTGTTGACGGGCACATATCGCATCAAGAATGCAAGAAGACATGAATAACTTTGCTTGTTGAACATTGAGTGAATGCCAGGCTTCTATTATATGTTTCTTCAACCAAAGAGCCAACATGTCAGACTAGTTGAACGCTCTCCCTTCGTTCGCTAGCTGATCCAACACAATCACCCAACTCTGCGGAAAGGTTTTTGTTCTCTCTTGGTCATATAAGCGATATGCGAAGATGACTAGGAGATGATATGCCTTCCATAGTATCCTTTTCGTGTACACTTGGTTGGGTGTCATCCTGAACTTAGACGTCTCTCTCATCCATCTCTTCAAGATGTCCCTTGAGTTTGCACTATTGCTTGATGTGGTGAAGGGTGTATCCATCGTGATTATTGGTTGTGGAAAGTGATAAATCACCTGAAATTCCTTTACCCTAAAGGTATCAAATTTTGTTCCACTGACACTGCTCAACACCATTTCCTTTGGGTGAGAATGCAAGACAATCTAGTGGATCACTTCCGCGCATGGAAACGCAAGATACCTACATGCAATCTGGTACAAGATAGACTTGTGTATGTTGACATAGACTCTACGGTCCTCTAGATTCTCCTCAAATGTGCCTAAAAATATATCATTGATGCCCTGCCATTTCATCTTGATCTCCTTGTCTATGAACAACTTAGTGTCTTCATAGATGGGCATGATCATAGTCATTTGCTCAACTGCATCTCTAGTTGCACTATCAACGGTCTCCTTTGACCTTGATCTCTTGTAAGCCATTGCACCTGTAATGTTGAGAGATGGACAAACACCTGTGATACCTGGAGATAGAGCAACACTCATGGCAAGAAAATTGTCAGTTGAAAACAAAAAACAACTTGAGGTCTGACATGCAACACACCTGAGTGACTGACTGGAAGGTTTGCACAATTTTCACAAGGAGACTAGGAGACTGACTACCAAAATTGTGGATAACATAGTCCAGACTGTCAGTGGGATTATTGACTACTGAAACTGCGTAGAGCACAGTCCAACTTGGTCTGTTGAGGACTGAAATACACAGTTTCAGTCAACAATGACTGCAACTTGGTCAAACTGTATCTATGCAATTCCAGGGACCCACGGGGCACTACCTCTGAGAATTTCACATAGCAAGCCTATAGGCCACTATTGGACAAGATATACACAATTCTTGGGAGGAATTCAAAGCCTTCACTCTCAGAAATGTGTAGTGCAAGCCACGCAAGGCAAGGTTCGGGCCAAGTCAGCCCAAATCCGCCGAAAAGCGACTAAAAAACATGTAAAGGCTAAATGCATGTGCGAACCTGAGTGTAGACAAGAGTGAATGAAAATGGATGCAAAGAATGAGTGCAGGATCGATTAAAGGGGAAAACAAGTAAGTGTGTGAAGCGAGTCGCTGCAACGACGACCGTTAGTGAAAAAAAATGTCATAAATGCGACAACAGTGAGATGTAATAAAAACTGAAACAATGCTTCTACAAGCTAAAATGCATTAAAATAACAACAAGCATTCAAAAAAACCAAGAAAACAACACTCACGCAAACTAAAATACAAAAAGTGACATAAAAGGAGCAAAATACATGAAAAGTGGACTTACTTAGAAAAAACTAAGTTGAGTGTGTGGAATGCTCCTAGATGTGATGGGGAATGCCAAAGCTCCAAGATCGAAGTGAGGAATGAGTCGTGAAGTGTCGAATAAATAGTTTTGATAATATCAAGGATTATGACGTGCATGCCACAAACATAGGAAAAAGCGACACTTGGTAGGAGGTTTCTAAAATGAATTTTGCATGTAACCTCCAGCTGCTAAAAATGGATTCCTAAAATCTAGCGGTGCTTTTTGCTTTTTGCTTTTTTTTTCGGGAAAAGGAATCCCATGCATGCAAAGAAAAATTGGTCAGTATTGGAGGGAACCGATCAATTTGGGAGTGCAAGTAATGGACTACAAGCCTATGAATGACATGCGCAGTTTCTGGGTTGAGTGGCTCTTGATTCCCCTCAGGCTCTACACAATTTCTGGATTGAAGCCCAGGCTATCAGCCATATCTACGTAAATTTTGAGAGCACACCCAGTGATGAACTTCTCTATGCAATTTTCAAAGGGAAGGTTGCCTACTTACTCTGCTCATTTATGGAGAGCAATAGGCTACCTTGATGTTCTATGTAATTGTGGAGAGGAAGGTTGGTTCCCCTCTAGTTTTGCGCAATTTTCCAAGTGAGTACAACAACTAGATAATGACCAAGTCCCAGGATTTTAGCTTGCAAATGGAAGGAAAACAAGCTATTAAACACAAGCTGATGAGCCACAAAAACTCAAATGAAGCATAAGAATTTGTGAGTACAAGACATGCTGTTGAGGATGGATGGTAGGGAGACTCTAAAACGAAGTTAAGGAAAACTTTTGGAGGGTGCTTGTAACTGCTACAATACTTGGTGACACACTGGTAGAACTCCAACTCTCTAAATGGACCTTGTTCCATGAAAATAAAGTCTAACTCCTCCGGAATTTTTGTTCTATTCTCTGATCATCTTGGTTTCCACACTAGCTTGATTGAAAGATGTAGCACTTTCCATGCTCTTGATCGGTCAGCACAAATTCCAAGCCAAGTCAACTCAGTTGTTTCGATTAGGGAAGAGGGGTATATTGGTGCACAAGCAATATGACAGTTAGAGTTTAAGTTTCATCTCTGGTGTTGCTCCACTGCTAGCATGACTAAACAGTACCCCCGCGGAGTCATCCAAGAACACAAGCATCGCTCCACTGCCAGTGAGCTAGATTAGTACCCCAACGGAGTTACTTGCATCACCTCCTTATGCAAGAAGCCTTTCTCTTCTGTCACCTTATTCATCTTTTAAAAAAATCACATTTTCATTTTTTCATTTTTTCAAGAAATGTGCATAGGCACTTATTTATTTCAGAGGCAGAAAAGGGATCTTGACTTATTGAGAGAAGAAGGGATTGTTCCTTTAGAGAAGTATGTTATGTACACTTGTGACATACTTGTTAAGGTTTCCCCCCTGGCCTTACCCTACTTGACTGAGAAGACAAGGGTTAACCTAAAAACTACCAACTAGAGTAGGTGATACTAGTTAGAGTGCAAGCGTTGTGTTTTCGCAAGATTCACTTCAAACATAATGTAGTTTCCATTTGTGTATCATTGAATGAAGACAACATGTTCTACATAAAGATAGAGTACAATAGATAACCAAATTTTGATAGTTTTGCAAGTCCTCTTATTCTTTACCCCGATTGTTCCAAGAGTCGTGCACGCTTCATGTGAAACTAACCTACGAACGTAATCAAGAAAACAAACAAAGCAAAGCAAAGAGCCAAAGAAAATGTGAAAGCAAGGAAAGTAAACAAATCAAGCAAACAAGCAAACAAACAAAGGAAGAAAATGTGCATGCAAGCAAACAAGACATAAAGCAAACACTACTCCTATTCCTAAGCTAACAGTGCATGGGTCTGACCACGTGAAGTGATATTTCCAATGCATCCACCGACGCATTGGTTGACCCATGTTGGTGAAGGCATGATTCAAAAACAACACAGTCAGGTGAACCAAAAAACATGAAATATATAATGACGAAGACCAACACACTCTGAGTTTAAATGCGTCCACATAAAAGAAAAGAGTAAAAGCACACGATAATCACTCTGTGGACTTACCATGGTGTTGTGATACACTACATGCAAATGTTAATAATATGCACTCTCTTTACTGTGACATGCAAGAAAACATGAGAAAAAGAGATAACTTACGTCTCGCAAGTGTGCTTGTTGTGTATGATTCCTCCACTTCATGAGTGATAGGATCATGTGACTCAGGTGGAGGAAGTGAAATTTTTCTATTGGATTGATCTTCAATGCACACAGATGAGTGATGAGGAGCCTTGGGTAGTTCAACAATTTCCTAATCGGAAGTGAATCCAACCTCAGGACAGTGAGGGCCTGAGATAACCATCAGCTCAGGCTGAAGTGCATTGACATCCTGCAGGGTTTCAACTTCATCGACATATAGATTATCATAAACAGATGGCTTTGAAAATTCAATAGTGATAGAATTGACATTGTGGTCAAATACAGGAGTAAATATATCATGAAAACTATGATAAGAAAAATCAATGAGTTCATCGGCATCATCATGATCTGATAAATCAAACATAGGGGTAGATGAGAAGCAAGAATGTTCACCCTCTGTGTTTTCGGAATAGGTAGATGAAAATTCAATTGGATTTTCAGTGAAGAATTTGTTCTTTCTATTGTCAAATGATGGACTGACATTGAGTGTGTCCTGCGAATGATTAGAAGTTAATGAATCAGAGGTAGCATAATCACCAAAGATGTCAGGAAAAATTCTAGGAGGCGTAGGCAGAAGGAGGTCATCCTTCACCACGGGTCGATGCTTAGATTCCCATTCATACTCATCGTAAATCACATCACAAGTGTGTTGTGCAATATCAACTACGTCAATAGCTTTATCCTTGTTCACAACAGGTGTAGAGTCTAGAACAGAAGAACAAAAGACAGTGTAATTTAGAGGATTAGCAAAACGTGAAGATGGAGGTTGAGTTAACAAGTGCATATGACAACCCATAGGCTTCCCAACCAAATCTGTGTAGAAATTAAGAGTAATGATGGTGGGAGGATGTGACATTTGAATAATCATGTGTGCATGCTCTCCCACATCACTCTGCATGGGTGGATTAGTTTGACGGGAGGAAAGAAGATAGTGACTTGTGACAACAACTATGTCTGCTTGAGATTGTGCAGCTCCATCACCGAAGTATGCTGACCGGGCTTTGAATTTTGTCTTCAATTTTGGACAGATTGATTTGTGAAGGAAATATTCAAATCTGTCCATGAGATATGGAATTTCATCTGACTTTCCGGAGCTTCAAACATGAGTATACAGAAGTGCTTCCAAAAATCCATAAGCGATTCATGTGGGGCTTTCTATTTTTTTAACATTTTTTGGTCAAGAGCTTCACGACAAAAATGATGGAAACAAATTCGATTAGATCACTAAACTACGTAAATGAGTGCACACAATTGTGATGCATGTTACAGCACCATCATTCTGGGGATCTGCGAAGTGTGTATGCAAGCAGCATGTTGACCTCTACTTCATCAAACTCTTCTTCATTCCCCAAGAATGCAAGGAAGTCATGTAAGTGCTCAAGCCAGGCCACTTCACCTTCACCATCATACGTGAATTCTGACAACTGATCAAATAACTCCTTCGTGACTTCAAATAAATGTGCATTTGAAAGACATCACATAGGGTTAACTACAACGATATCCATGATAGATGTGTGAAGATTCAAAATAGGATGTGAGGACTCAACTTGTCATCTGGCCCTCCTTTTAGCGCCAGAAATTTTGACGGTGCTGGACCCTCCAACATGTTATGGGATATCCCCTATAAGAAGTCCCAAATAGACCTCAGACTGTTTGGAGTAGGAGTCTCAGCAGTGGATAGTACGGTATTGCCTTGACTGCGGTTACACGCAGAGGTAAGTAAGACGTCCTTGTTGATAGCAAGGGTGTGACCTTGCAACAACTCAAGGAAGGTGCATGAAAGGATCTAACGGACAGAAAGGGGGAAGAGTGCATGGGGGTTTCACTCAATAAAACTCTGACATATCATGTGCATTCATGGCATATTAAACAATACCCTTAATTTGACTACATATTGGAAAATACCTCTAAAAGTCACATTATTTTAGCCCCTACCAATATAAACCCAATACACCTTCCCATTTTAAAAAACCCCTACTTTCACTAGATATTATAGGTATCCATTTTTTATACCCTTTTATATTTTTTCATTAAATGTGACTCCATTTTTTATACGTACCAATATAAAAACCCTTTACCCCCTATATATCTCCCAATATATTATGTCATTTTTTCCTCAATAAATATCCCCCAATATGAATGCATGTGATATGGTATTGCCCCACAATGAAGCCCCTGTGGAAGAGTGTGCCCCTTAGAAACTTGTGATAACATGCAACTTGAAAGGGAACACACGAGTGGAGAGACATCATGAGATGGAAAGAAGGATATCTGATGATCCAAAGTGAAGGATTATATCAACAACATGCTTCGATAAGATTCATACAAACACATATGGAATAGTCCACACATACATGCGCAAGTTACAACTACATACATCATTAGAGTAACCAAGATAGTCGAACTACAATAACAACATATGCATGAAATGTGTTAGATCTATTATATTAAAAGAGTGAAAGATCCAATCAAACATACAACCATGACTTCCACTAGCTCCAATAGCAGAACATTACAATCACTTTCGCCTATTCCTCCAAAGATATGTACTAGCTCTGCACTGTGGAGAAGTCAACACTTGTTACAATACACTCTAAGCTTTCTCTAAGCTATACCTATAGGAAGCTTGGCTCCCAAAAGCCTGTATAATGAGTTATGAGTTACTATAAATAGAAAAGGGTGGGGTGACCCTTGACATTCCCCTTTGTGACTCTTCACCTACCCTAATGACTCTTCAACTTACACATGATTGTTACATTCCACTATTAACACTTGGTCTTTCACTTTTACAACATGCACATGTGCCCATGTGGGACAAAAATAATCTTTGAGCAAGCCACGAAAGACATCACTAAGACTGGGACAATAATGGGAAGACTAAATCTTTGACATCCTCTCGATGATTGACGGTGACAAATTGATGCCAAGATTGGTAGTCTATTATGGTGTCTGTGTACTCTGTGGTGACATCCTTTTGAAAGTGAACTCTTGCCTCCATTGTATCCGGGTACACTGATTTGGAACCTTTGTCCAAATCATCAAATAGCATGCACATCATGGTCTTGAGTGCAGTTGGCCCAACGACATGCTGATGCATAGTGAATGTGCTTGCATGGAAGTGCATGTTGGTGGCTATGTGCATCAACTAATCAAAGTACATGTCCAAGTCCAGTCGGACTTGGTTCTATTTCTTCGCCTCAGTGAGTGTGCCAATGGATGGGATTGCATGTGTGCGCACAATGACATCCATGCTCTTGAACATTCATGCATGTGAAGCCTGTAAATTGGTGATGAGCTGCGGGAGTTCCTCATAGTTCCAGATGTGACTTCAAATGCGTGCCTTCAACGCCACTGGCTTTGGCTTCATCATCTTTGGCAAGTGAAATGGGGCTCCCTTGTACCTCATTTTCCATATTTGCATGTGATCAAAAACAGTGTGTAAATCTTAAAAGATGCATGCTTTCCTAGCACAACATTGTTGCCAACCATTAAGATGGACAATTGACTTATGAGTGGTGATGAAACTGAAGTACAACTTCTGCATTACTGTCTCGAGAGGCAATGCTTCATCAAGTATCGCTCTCCTCAACTCTACTCTGGCCGATGTTGTAACTTTCTCTTCTCCTTGCTTTTCCGTTGTAACTCCTTAGTCATGCACTCATTCTCAGCCATCAAGAATATAACAATCGAGATGGTGGCTACAGCATATGCCTTGGTAGCATCGACCAATGCAACTGGATGTTGGCACACATCGGACACGATCACTCATTCTTCAAACTGCGCAGGAGATACATGGACATCCAGAGTGGGCACTTCGTGAGATTGCACAACTCTATGTTGTGACTCATCGAAATATATGTTGTGCACATTCGGTTCTAGATTGTCCTCAAGGATTTCAGTGTCTCCTTGATCACTTGGGACTTTCTCTGCTCTTGGATCTGATGAAGCTGATGGGGTGACATCTTGGTTATGAGGGATGAGGTCAATGTCCTCATCTAACACTGGCCAAACCACATCTGTGTCCACCTTCTCTAGCATCTGTTCAATCTCCTGAGAAAAATCCTGCTCCTGCGACTACTCACCCTATCTGCTATGTGCCAGTTGTTTGGATAAATTAATAACCTGTATGGGCATAGTTTCATCAATATGTGCATGTTGTGCCTCCTATTATTCCTGTTCCTATTTCACTTCCTTCTCTCCTCTACTCAGCTCTTGTTCTTCCTTGAGTTTTTGCTTCAACTCCTGCAACTCCTTTTCTACTTCCTCCAACTTCTGTTTCTCTCTTTTCCTTTTCACGATCCTCATGTTGCGTTGTCACCTCCTTGCCTCAATCTACACAAGTGGATCTACTTTGAACTTGCAGCTTTGCTCCTCCTTTGCGCTATCAACAACCTTCCTCTTTCCTTTTTCAAGAGCAGGTCTGCTACCCTCTATTGTCATTGATGATGTTGTTGCCTTTTGCACTGCTAACCACTCTACAACCATTCTGACCAATTCATTGAGCCTTAAGAAGTTATAGCAATATCTCCATGGGTCTTCCTCAGGGTAATGACACGCCACATGGATCCAAGGATGATACACTCTTGCACATTGTTCCTTCACTAAGAAATGTGCATCATATGGATTGAAACTTCTGATGCTGAAGGTGAACCTCTTGAATTCCTCCATCTCGGCCTCAGCGTGCTTGAGACTTCCTCCAACTTCTGTTTCTCTCTTTGCCTTTGTGCGATGCTCCTGTCGTGTTGTCGCCTCTTCGCCTCAATATCCAAAGCTTCTTTCAACACAAGTGGATCTACTTTGAACTTGCAGCTTTGCTCTACATCTATGCTATCAATAACCTTCCTTTTGCCTTTGTCAAGCGCAGGTTTGCTACCCTCTGCTATCGCTGATGATGCTGCTGCCTTCTGCACTGCTAACCACTTTACAACCATTTTGACCATTTCATTGAGCCTTGAGAAGTTATAGGAATATCTCCATGGGTCTTCCTCAGGCCAATGACACGCCCCGTGGATCCAAGGATGATACACTCTCGCACGTTGTTCCTTCATAAAGAAATGCAGGTCATATGGATTGAAAATTTTGGTGCCGAAGGTGAACCTCTTTAATTCCTCCATATCGGCCTCAGCATGCTTGAGATTCTGGATCTCATACAATCTGATCCAAAAAGGAAGAGTGGGCCAAGGTGCCTTCTTCTTCCTGTGAAGTCTCGCTAATAACCCTGTCGAGGTGTGGTATGAAACCTCTTGCCACGGGGGCTTCACTGGGGGAGCAATACCATACCACATGGGTTCATATTGGGGGATATTTATTGAGGAAAAGATGGCATAATATAATGGGGGGTATATAGGGTGTTGAAAAATGTGCAACAAGAAATGCTAAAAATAGCAGTTTGGCTAATGAGCATTTTGACCACCTTGGGTGAGAGGTGAAACTACTAAAAATAGAGTCTTCTAAAAATAGCATTTCTGGGTCCCTTCCTATTTATAGTTGTCCCTGGTCTATCTATAGAAAGTAAAATCAAATTTGGTCTTAACAATAGTTTGGAATATTAATTAATTAATTCTCCATGAGTTAATTAGTTAAGGAAAAGAAAACTTGAAGTATTTGTGAGAACATGCAATTATTTCTCTAGTGATTGGGGAATGTGTCCTTGATTTGCTCCATTGATTGAGGAATTAAGGATGAGTTCTATATTGAGAGGATCAGTTGACTTAGTTTAACTTAGTCAAGTTTAGTCAAATTAATTTAACAAGTTGTTAAATTAATGAGATTGAGTTTGTTGATGCTTGCATGCATGTGACAACTGGTATTTTCAGATAACTGAGTATTCACTCATAAATAACTCATGCATGTCAGTTCTAAGAAATACCCAATTGAGATCAGAGGAGGGACAATGTACTATCAATTGCATGTTTTTTTTTTTCGTATAAAGAAAACTCATCCAAGCATAAGGAATAAGGTTCCTTGAGGATTGTGTAGTTTTATAGGGTGTGAGATCAGTGTGAGAGATCGGTGTTACACTTGGTAACAGGAGGATCACCCAAGAAAAACTGCCCAAGGAAATAGGAGGCTTGGAGGGCAGAGGAAGGCTTAGGATAAGTCTTGATTTCCTGTGAGCATCCAGGAGGATTGCACTGAGAGCTGGCTAGCTGTGAGAGCTAAGGCTTTATGTAATCTTGATGTATTTCCACCTTCATCTGTGAGGATTGTACTGAGAGCTGGCTAGCTATGTGAGAGCTAAGGCTTTGTATAAATCCTATGTATGATAATACAGAGAGTGGGGTTTTAGGCTGAAGCTTTCCCCAGGTTATATCTTCTGTGTTATGGTTGATTACTTCTCATTCTCAGTTATATCTGTTCATGATTGATGTTGCTCATGTTCAATTAAGCTTCCGCAAAGTTTATGGTAGATGTAGATCTAGTATTATGCTTTAGTACATTGCATATTTCAGTTTGATCTACAGGTGAAATTTCTACATGATATCAGTGAGCTAAGTGATTTGTAGAGAAAATTCTACATGGTATCAGAGCTATTTGATTTGTAGAAAAATTCTACATGGTATCGGAGCTAGCTGATTTGTAGAAAAATTCTACGAAATTCTACATAGGGGGTAGAGGATTTTTATATTGGCAGGTATAAAAAATGGAGCCTAAAGTTAATGAAAAATAGAAAGGGGTATAAGAAAATTTAATGAAAAAATGGATACCTACAATATCTAGTGAAAGTAGGGGTTTTTAAATTGGGAAGGTATATCGGGTTCATATTGGTAGGGGGTTAAATAATGTGATTTTTAGAGGCATTTTCCAATATGTAGTTAAATTAAGGGTATTGTTTAATATGCCACGAATGCACGTGACATGTTATATGTTCGTTGAGTGAACCCCCCATGCCTCTTGCATGACCAGCTTATCCATGGAAGATTTGGTAAAAGATGCAAAAACATCTCCATGTTGTACATCTGGATGAAGGTGCCAAGGGGTGAGGCATACCAATCTTCTATGTCAATCAATGCCTCCATCGCTGCTTGCGACATGCAAGGCAGACCCTGCTCAAATATCATCATATATAGCAGGGTGACGAAGTGGTTTGATAGTTATATGATAACTCCATGGAAGTTGCATTCGGAGAACAACCTACAATAGGTGTGCACAGAGGTTTCTAAAGGTGTCCATGCCTAACCCAAGCCTCGGAACTGTTGACGGGCACAGATTGCATCAAGTATGTAAGCGGACATGAATAAGTTTGCTTGTTGACCCATGGGTGGATGTTAGGCTTCTATTATCTGTTCCTTCACTTGGAGAGCCAACATATCAGACTAGTTGAACACTCTCCCTTCGTTCACCAGTTGATCCAGCACAATCACCCAACTCTGTGGGAAGGCCTCTGTGCTCTCTTGGTCATATAAGTGGCATGCGAATATGACCAAGAGCTGATATGCATAGTATCTTTGTCTTGTACACTTGGTTGGGTGTCATCCTAAACTTAGAAAAATTTCTTACCCAACTCTTCAAGATGTCTCTTAAGTTTGGACTATTGTTGGGTCTAGTGAAGAGTGTATCCATCGTGATCACCAGTTGTGGCCAGTGATACATTGCCTGAAAGTCCTTTTCCCAAAAGGTAACAAGTTTTGTTCCACTAACACTGCTCAACACCATTTTCTCTAGGTTAGTATGCGAGACAATCCAGTGGATCATGTCTGCGCATGGAAACGTGGGATACCTACATGCAATTTGGTACAAGCCAAACTTGTGTATGCCAACATAGACTCTGTGGTCCTTCAGATTCTACTCAAATATGCTTGAAAATATTTCATTGATGTCCTGTCATTTCTTCTTGATCTCCTTGTTTATTAACAACTTAGTGTCTTCATAGATGGGCAAGCTCATAGACACTTGCTCAACTGCATCTCCAATTGCACTCTCAACGGTGTCCTTTTACACTGCTCTCTTGGAAGCCATTGTACATGTATTTTTGAGAGATGGACGAACACTTGTGATACCTAGAGACAGAGAAACACTCATGGTAAAAAAAGTACTAGTTGAAAACCAAAAGAAACTTGAGGGCTGACATGCAACACATCAGGGTGACTGACTAGAAGGTTTGTGCAATTTTCACTGAGAGGCTAGGAGATTCACTGCCAGAACTATGCAGAAAATATGTTGAACTGTCAGTGGGCTAACTGACTATTGAAACTGTGCAAATCACAGTCTATCTTGGCCTGCCGAGGAATGAAATTGCACAATCCACAATTTCAGTGAGCAACAACTGCAACCCAATCAAAATGCATCTATGTGATTCTGGGGGCCAACGGGGCACTACCTCTTAGAATTACGCAGAGCAAGCCTAAAGGCCAATGTTGGGAAAGATCTATGTAATTCCTGGGAGGAAGGTAGAGCCTTCACTCTCATAAATGTGCAGTGCAAGCTCGGCAAGGAAAGGTCTGCGCCAAGGCAGCCCAAACACGCTGACGGGTGACTGAAAACATGTAAAGGCTCAATGCATGTGCGAAGCTGAGTGAAAACAAGAATGAATGAACATGCATGCAAATAGTGAGTGTAGGATCCAGTAAATGGGAAAACAAGTCAGTGTGTGAAGGGAGTGGCCCCAACGACGACTATAAGTGAAGAAATAGTGTCATGCATGCGACAGTAGTGAGATGCAATGAAAAATTGAAACAATGCTTCTACAAGATAATATGCATTAAAAGGACAACAAGTGTTCAACAAAACCGAGCAAATAACACTCACACAAACCAAAACACAAAAATCGAAATAAAAGCAATGAAAGACATGAAAAGCGGAGTAGCCAAAAAGAGTCGAGAACAGTGTGCCGAATGCTCCTAGATGTGATGGGGAATGCTAGAGCTCCAAGGTTGAAGTGAGGAATGATATCTGAAGCATCGAATAAATAGTTCTTATAAGATAGAGGATTATGACATGCATGCCACAAATCTAGGAAAAAGCAACACTTGGTGGGAGGTTTCTAAAATGGCTTTTGCATGTAACCTCCAACTGCTAAAAATGGATCCTTAAAATCTAGGGTTGATTTTATCTTTTTTCTTTTTCAAGAAGAGGAAGCCCATGCATGCAAAGCAAGATTGGTTAGTCCTATAGGGAACCCGTAAGCTTGTGAGCGCATTCTATGGACTACAAGCCTCTGGATAACTTCTGCACAATTTCTTGGGTAAGTGCCTCTGCCTACCCCTCAAGCTTTGTGCAATTTCTGGACTGAATCCCAGGCTGTCAGCTAGATCAGTGAAAATTTTGAGAGCAAGCCCAGTGATGGGCTGCTCTGTGCAATTTTCAGAGGGAAGGTTGCCTGCTTGCTCTATGCATTTATGGATAGCAGTAGTCTGCCTTGATGCTTTGTGCAATTCTCGAGAGGAAGGTTGGTTCCCCTCTAGTTCTGCGCAATTTTCCAAGTGAGCACAACAACTAGATAATGACCAAGTCTTGGGATGTCAACTTGTGTGTGGAAGGAAAACAAGCTAACAAACACAAGCTGATGAGCCATAGAAACTCAATTGAAGCAAAAGTGTTTGTCAGTGCAAGACATGTTGCTGAGGATGGTTGGTAGGGAGGCTCCAAAACAAAGTTAAGGAAAAAATTTGGAGGGTGGTTGTAACCACTACAACAACTACAAAAATAAAGTGTAAAGCAAAAGAACTAACATTCATCTATTTCCAAGAAATCATAAACACAATATTTTTGGACTCAGGTTATGAATCCTTCCACTCATTCTCCCACAAGAGAGGTGATGTAGATGTTGCAACCACAAGTTTTTATAGCTTAATCTCTACTAAAATGAAGAAAACTATGAATTTCTTGGTGTCAAGAAGAAACATAAGTACAAAAGAGGGACCAAAGCCTATGGGTTGGGCCCAAACCCAAGGGTCTCAGCCCTTTGAAACTAACTCAGTTGAAACTTAAAATTCAACTTCTCAATATCAAAAAGTAAAGGTATCATACATCACATAAAAGTTCAAA
Organism: Pinus taeda; assembly: GCA_000404065.3. Classification (NCBI taxonomy): domain Eukaryota; kingdom Viridiplantae; phylum Streptophyta; class Pinopsida; order Pinales; family Pinaceae; genus Pinus; species Pinus taeda. The sequence continues at coordinate 25,913 of APFE030324472.1, read as the reverse complement.
GTGACAATGTTAAGCTTCAAGCTCAATATCAATACCTAGATGAACAAAAACTTCGAATCCTAATGAGATTTTCTTCTTGTTTATTTATACAAAAGGGAAACCGATAGCAATTCCCTTGAAAGTAGGAGTGATTCCCTCCTTGATTTCAAAAATGGTGGATCTTGTCCCTCTTGATCTTCACTTGGACTATGAGTCACTGAACTGCTAATGAATTTGAACTGGTGTGAGAGGATGTTGTGATCCCAAGTTGAGTTAGGGAGTTAAAATGGTGGACAAACCCACTAGATTATCTCCTAGTTGTTTCCCTCAAGCCCCTGCATAGTAATTGCCTAAAAAATGCTTCCTTTTCCTGAAATTAAACCACATTAGGCGCACATACTATGACAAACACCTTTTACTCCTCTTACTAAACATAATATAACAAAAAATGTGAATTAACACGAGAGAAGGATAGTTTTAAGGCTGGAGGATGTCATAATGATCTTCAAAATATACCTATTGATGGGACTCATAAGTGGCTATCAATTCTTTACTCTTTCATATATTTCTATGTTCTTAAGCATAGACTTTTAATATAAAATTTCAATATATATATATATATATATATATATATATTATATATATATATATATAGGTAACATTTGGATAATGGGGAATTTAAATTATCTCATTTCTAATTGATTTTGTTTCATGCATTTTTATTATTTTGTTTAAAGTGATTAAAATTTTAATATCAAAATTTCATTAACATAATTTTTCATCAAATAGATGAAATTCTAACTTGTTTAAGGTGAAATTTTATTAATTGAAAAACAATAGTGTATAGTCTAAATTACAATTTTTTGGTCAATATTTCACATGGGAGACCTAACCATAATAAAAAAAAATTCTCCTGATAGAGGGCATAGATAATTGAAAGCTCATTGATACAAAATTGACCTAGTTGTAGCTAAAGAATTGTCTTGTTCAATATATAAGAGATATCATAACAAAAGACAACTAACATAAACTAGAGAAACATCAAGCCATTGGTTCTAAGTTTAATCTTACCGTCATAATGGGGTCTGGTGGGCCTTCTGGAGGAAATCCAACATTCAGGGAAATGCCTAAGTGGTGCTCAACTCATTCCATCTTCTCGTCTAGGGAGCGTAAATGTGTGTGTAGGTGGTCCAGTAAATGCATGATATCTAGCTGAGACTCCTAGTGATCCTAATTCATTCTCTCAAGAAAAAAATTCATCTTTTAGTACAAGTCCACTATATACATGTATTGGTTAGCTCTACTTCTCATATATCTTGTATTGAGAATCCATTTTGTCTAGTTTAGTATTGCCTTAGAATTGAAAAGGGATGCTCTGTGGGATGAGGCCTCTACTTCCAACTAGACAATTTCTGATTGTACCTATTCTGGAATGAGCTCACAATAACGTGAGGTAAAAGCTATTGTGTGTTGGTGTGGCCTGCAATTACCATGCATGAGGCACTGCTGGTAATAAATGGCCCCTCGTCTGAACTGCTCCTGTTGATGTTGTATGATTGTCCCACCTATAATTGATGTAGTATTGGATGGCACCTTGCCCCTAAAAGAATGGGAAACTCCATACACCTACTTTGTGCTCTTGATTCAACCAACCCCCCACCACTTTTGGTCACCACCACCAATCACAGCTAGTAGGTACAAGGGGGTGGCCACCTAGAGACAAAATTCAATCTGGATTGGGATGGAAATGAGGTCTCCATTAGTTAATCCTCACCTTTTCCATTACAATACATCAATCCCTCACCACCTCATTTTGCTAGTATGCTTCCTAGACACATCCACCTCCTCACCGAGGCACCAGACATGGGAAAACCAAATCAGAGGTGGAAATGGGGTTGTCCCTTCTAGGTGAAGACTCAGACCTTCTTAGACTCAGTAGAAGAGACAAAGTTGAGCAGGCCACTCCCAATTTGCCTCCAACATATCTAGCTCAACACAACAAATATTCTAGACTTTGAGCTAGAAACAACTACCACCTAAATTTTCCAAATTAATAAAGAAAGGATAGTACCATTCTAGAGACTCAACTACACAATAACAACTCTAAAGCAAACATTTATGAGAAACACCTAAATTTATTGTGTTCTTATAGAGTTGGAGCCAGGCGCAATTCCTGCTATATCGAACTTTAGATAATTGCCTAACAATGAATTTTGTAGTGGAAAGTTATAGGATTTCTAATGCTTGTTGCCACCTGCTTCACTCCCTAGAGATACAAGCCAACCTCAGAGGTATTAGTCTTTGGTAATGTGTTTGATCCTGACTCACTTTGACTCTCTTTGTTCTGCGAGGCTTGCCAATTCCCCCCTCTCAAAAATATAATCTTGTAGCTTTTATGCTGCACTTGCCTGGCTACCAAGCCTCCTCATGCAGAGTCTTTTAGAAGCCATGAATTAGAGTTTTCTTCTCGCTGCTAGCCTCTTGATGATGGAAACCAACCATGTATACTCTCAGAAATCACTCCAAGTACATTCCATGTGTTCTCCATCATATTTGAAGCACAAAATAACGTCCATCATGCACTTAGGTTTCTTGGCAAGCTCGTTTGCCTTCTCCCAAGGACAATTCGCTTATGCCATGTTTTGCAGACTGACATCTCAAGTGTGTGCTATTAAAACTCCCTAGAAATACGATGTCATGCTCCCCAACCAATTTGCTAAGTGGGCTAGTTGCATCCTGTCACCCCACCGCTCTAGCAAGCCCCCACCCTGGTTCCAAAAATATCACTTATTTAGAGCAAATGAAATTCTAACTTTAAATATAATTTTCAGTTAAATTTAAAATTAAATTGAATTTAAAAATAAGTAATTTAAATATTATAGATTTAAACTTTAAATAATAAATCATTTTGTTTATCTAAAAAGTATGTGATCTCGTAACCTTATCACAATATACCAACATTTCCCCTATAAAAAGAATAAAACTAAATAAAAAAAAAAAATAACAAAACATTACAAATACGATTCGCACATATTTTATATTTATTAAAAAAATCAATCCATGAATATTATAATTTTCAAGAGCGTAAGATTCGAGAGAAAAAGATGTGTGGGAAAAAATAAAGTAAATGAGAATGTTGATTATTATAAAAATATTTATAATGGTTAAATGACTAATTTAATTTTTGTTAATATAATGTGAAAATTTTTAATTTCAATATTATTTTAAAATATTAATAATGGTTAGATTACTCAACCATTTTAATAAATTATTAAGCTCCATTGGATGTTTTATCTTACATTCATATAATATTTATAAATATTTAATCTTTAACTGTAAATACAAAGTTAAATCACATCAAAATTAAAAAAGACTTTATTCACCTGTAAAAAAAAACGTACAATAAATAAATACAGAATACATATACATCTTTAGGTGGCTCTACGAAACTAATAAATCTCTTAAAGGAAGTACAACAGGAAGAGTAGATCACGTGTATAACATATGTTCACTCATGGACTCGACTGAAGATGGATATTTGGAAGGTTACATGAGTCCAACCACTTATCTTTTGGAGGCTCAAAAGATGAGCTGGGACTCCATTAATGCATCCTGCCCGAGGATTATCTTGAGTATTTTGGCTAAGGCTACAATCTATGGATGATTTGGGATTAATTTTCTACGTGCCATGTTGGTCTGTGCATAAATTAATCCCAATTCATTCATAAATTTTAATTCAACGAAAGTAAACCAGAGAAAAACGGATAGTAATAGGAATGAAATTTCTAAAAACCGCATTCCAAATAAGTATAATTATTTTTTTTTACATTTGATATCAAAACAAAATTTTGACTTTAAAGAATTTATGGTTAAAAATTTAAGTTTAGACTTGTAATAACCTTCATTTGGTGGAAGGTGGTGATTCATCTATTCAAAAAATAACTGGCAATTCAATGGGAAAAAAACCATGAACAATATATATAATTTTAGATGGAGAATAAAACTCGTTTTTGTGTGGAAAGAACATCCAATGCATTATGGAATCAGAATATTGCATAGAGAGTCAAGGAAAAAGGAGATTTATGGGTCGCTTGTGGGTTTACTTATGTATCTAGTGAACACATGACTAGACTTATGCCTTATGGTGAATCAACTGAGTCAAGCTATGGTTTAGCCTACCAAGCTGTTTTGGAAGGCAACGAAGCATGTGTTGAGATACCTCAAAGGCACATCTCAGTTTGGATTGTGGTACAGACGAATAGAGAGAGTGAAGCTTCAGGGCTTCACAGATGTGGATTAAGCAGGGAGTCCATCAGACTGGAAGAGCACTTTTGGAGGAATCTTCAACCTTGGTTCATTTGTTGTTTCCTGGTACAGTAGGAAACAGAGGCCAGTTGCACGTAGCTGAGGCCGAATACATGGCTGCTAGTCAGGCTGCATGTGAGGCCATTTGGATGCGAAAGATTCTAGTGGGATTGTTTGGTCAGAGGATGGATCCAACTGTGATCTATTGCAATAATCAAAGTTGTATCAAACTCTCTGAGAATCCAGTTTTTCCTGACAGGTCCAAGCACATTGATATCTGGTATCACCATCTTCGAGACTATGTGGTCAAGAGGATCATGTTGTTGTTGTTGTATGTTTCGACCGAGGAACAAGATGCATATATTTTGACTAAGGCATTGTCAAAATGCAAGTTCGAGTTCCACAAAGACAAGATTGGGATCACTGATAATCCCCTTCTTGTTGAGAGGGAGTGTTGAAAATAGCAACAAGAAATGCTAAATATAGAAGTGCTAAAAATAGCACTACCATAAATAGCATTTCAAAATACCTTCCTATTTTAGTTAGTCCCTAAACTAAAATATAGAAGTAAAATTCGAATTTGATCTTAGCAGCTATTTGTAAAATAATTAATTAATTCATCTTGAGTTAATTAGTTTTAGAAAATCAAACATGAACTCTATGTGGGGACATGCAATAGTTATCCCATTAATTGAGGAATCTATCCCTTAGTTAAAGAGATAAGGATGAGTTGTAATTTGAGTTGTAGTGGAGTCCAGTTAGATTAGTTCCAACAGTTTGTTGAATTAATTGTGAGTTTAGTTAGTTAATGCATGCATGCATGTAACTGTTGCACTTCAGATAACTGAATATTCTCTCATAAATAACTCATGCATGTCAGTTCAGACATAAACCCAGTTGAGATCAAATGATGAGACAATGTACTATGAGTTGTAGGAATATTTTTAGAAGAGGAGAAATGACCTGTTATAGAGTTTTGTGAACCCAATGTTTCGGACTACCAAGTCAGTACATCATCAGGGGATGGTCAATAGATATTCTCAGATATTAATGATTTATCCATGAGCTCTATTTTGGGTATATATATATGTTTTAAAAAAAAAGTTATATGAAAATTGGTCGGCTAGCTAGTTTTTCATTTTTTTAATATTTATTTTATTTATAAATTAATTTATAATTTGTTAATTAATAATTTGATTAAGTTTATCATTTTAAATTTGCATTATAAGTTAAAGGATAAATTAATTAATTATTGTATTATTTATAGGATATAATTATTAATTGAAATTAATGTAAATTAATTTGTTTAATTATCCATTAATTTGTTGATTAATAACTAATTTGTTTGAATAATTGATTAAAGAAAGATAATTAATTAATTTATTGTTTAATCATTTATTAATAGTCTATTGATTTAATTTTAATATGTATTTAATGTGATTAATTAATTTATTAAATTAATTAATTGTTAATGTTAATTGATTAATTAATTAATTAATTTAAAAATTAATCAATTAATCAATTAATTAATCAATAAATCAATAATGAGTTAATTATTGATTTTTGAGATTTCAATTAAAGAATTCTAGATGTTGCTTAGTTTTAATCCATCGTCCCAATTCAAGTTGTTCTTCCTTTTTTCCATTTCAATGGCTTCTTTGATTTTCCTTTTAAGATAGTGGTCTTCCCTTCTAACCAGTTTGACTTCTTCCATGCAGATGTAATGAGAGGAAGAATGAACATGTTCAGCTAAGGCTGATTTTGAGGTCCTTTCTCTTCTTAAGTCAACAGTGTGTTCTTTAATTCTAATATTAAGAGACCTACCTGTTTCACCTATGTATTCCTTACCGCATTAGCAAGGAATCACATAAACACCTTTTTGAAGGTTAGGGTTTATGGGATCCTTGATTGAGTTGAAGAATTGTTTAATGGTGTTAGCAGGGGTGAAGGCTACATTAATGTTATGGTTATTAAGAATTTTAGTAATTTTATCCGCGGTGCCTTTTATGTAGGAATATTCCATGGAGGATATCTTTTGCATGCAGAAGGAATTCATTCCTTGAGGATTGCGTAGATACTTCTTCAGTTTAGTGAGTGTGTGATGAGGCCAATCACACAGGTGGCATAATTGGACCTCAAGAAAAACTCCACAAGGAAATAGGAGGCTTGGAGGGCTGAGGGAAGGCATATCTCGTGTCTATTTAGTCTATGAGTTGTATTGTTTGATTGCAGAGAGAGTAGGATGGCTTGTGAGTTGATTCTTTTTGTAACCTGAACATATTTCCACTTGTATGATAATACAGAGATTGGGGTTTTAGGCTAAGGCTTTCCCCGGGTTATTCTTCTGTGTTCATGTGTGATTTATTTCTCATTCTTAGTTATATGTGTTCTATTTGATCTTGCTCATATTAGATTAAGCTTCCGCAAGTTTTTTGTAGAAGTAGATCTTGTATTTGGCTTTAGTATATTGCATAATCTGTTGATCTATAGCAGGAAATTCTACATAAGAGACATCATAACAAAAGACTACTAACATAAACTAGAGAAACATAAAGCCATTGGTTTTATGTTTGATCTTACTTCCATAATGGGGTCTGGTGGGCCTTCTGGAGGAAATCCAACATTGAGGGAAATGCCTAAGCGATGCTCAAATCATTCCATCCTCTAGTTCAGGGAGTGTATATGTGTGTGTAGGTTATCTAGTAAATGCATGATATCTCGCTGAGACTCCTAGTGATCCTAATTCATTCTCCCAAGAAAAAAATTCATCTGCTAGTACAAGTCCACTATCTACATGTACTCGTTAGCTCTACCTCTCATATATCTTGTATTGAGGATCCATTTTGTCTAGTTTAGCATTGCCTCAAAATAGGAAAGGGAGGCTTTGTGGGATGAGGCCTCTACTTCCAACTAGACAATTTCTAATTGTACCTATTCTGAAATGGGCTCACAATAACATGAGGCAAAACTTATTAAGCGTTGGTGTGGCCTGGAATTACCATGCATGACCCACTGCTGGTAATAAATGGGCCCTCGTCTAAACTAGTCCCGTTGATGTTGTATGATTGTCCCACCTGTGATTGATGTAGTATTAGATGCCATATTGCCCCTAGATGAATGGGAAACTCCATACACCTACTTTGTGCTCTTCATTCAGCCAACTCCCCACCACTTTTGGTCACCACCACCAATCATAGCTACTAGGCACAAGGGGGTGGCCACCTAGAGACAAGATTCAACCTAGATTGGGATGGAAATGAGGTCTCCATCAGTTAATCCCTACCTTTTCCATGACAATACATCAACCCCTCACCACCTCATTTTGCTAGCATGCTTCCTAGACATATCCACCTCCTCACCGAGGCACCAGACATGGGAAAACCAAAACATAGGTGGAAATGCGGTTGTCCCTTCTAGGTGAAGACTCAGACCCTCTTAGACTCTGTAGAAGACAGAATTTTGAGTGGGCCACTCCCAATTTGCCTCCAACATATCTAGCTCAACACAACAAATATTCTAGACTTTGAACTAGAAACAACTACCATCTAAATTTTCCAATTTAATAAAGAAAGGATAGTACCATTCTAGAGACTCAACTACAGAATAACAACTCTAAAGCAAACATTTATGAGAAATGCCTAAATTTACTATGTGCTTATAGAGTTGGAGCCAGGCTGAATTCCATCTATATCAAACTTTAGAGACTTGCCTAACGACGAATTCTATAGTGGAAAGTTAACAATATTTCTAATGCTTGTTGCCACTTGCTTCACTCCCTAAAGATACAAGACAACCTTAGAGGTATTAGTTTAGACTGTCAGTGGGATGATTGACTACTGAAACTGCATAGAGCATAGTCCAACTTGGTCTGCTGAGGACTGAAATACGCAGTTTTAGTCAGTAATGATTGTAACCCGGTCAAGATGTATCTACGCAATTCCGGGGACCCACAGAGCACTACCTCTTAGAATCTCACAAAGCAAGCCTAGAGGCCATTTTTGGGCAATATCTGCACAATTCCTGGGAGGAAGTCAGAGCCTTCACTCTCATAAATGCGCAGTGCAAGCCGAGCAAGGCAAGGTTCGGGCCAAGGCAACCCAAATCCGCCGACAGGCCACTAAAAACATGTAAATGCTAAATGCATGTGCGAAGCTAAGGCCAAACAAGAGTGAATGAAAATGCATGCAAATAGTGAGTGCATGATCCAGTAAACGTGAAAACAAGTAATTATGTGAAGCGAGTCGCCGCAACGACAACTGTGAGTGCAGAAACAATGTCATGCATGCAACAACAGTGAAATGTAATAAGAAACTGAAACAATACTTTTGCAGGCTAAAATGCATTAAAACGAGAGCAAGCGTTTAGCAAAACCAAGTAAACAACACTCACACAAACTAACATACAAAAAGTAACAAAAAAGGAGAAAAATACATGAAAAGTGAACTTACCCGGAAAAAATTGAGCTGAGTGTGCGGGATGCTCCTAGATGCAATGGGGAATGCTAGAGCTCTAAGATCGAAGTAGCCAATGAGCTCTGAAGCGTCGAATAAATAGTTTTGATAATATCACAGATTATGTCGCACATGCCATATACCTAGGAAAACGTGACACTTGGCGGAAGGTTTCTAAAACGAATTTTGCATGTAACCTCCAGCTCCTGAAAATGGATTCCTAAAATCTAGGGTGCTTTTTCCTTTTTTCTTTTTTCTTTTTTGGGAAAAGGAATGCCATGCATGCAAAGAAATATTGGTTAATCTTGGAGGGAACCGGTCAACTTGAGAGCGTATACAATGGACTACAAGCCTCTGGATGACTTCTACACAGTTTCTGGGCTAAGTGGATCTGGTTGTCCCTCAGGCTCTGTGCAATTTCTGGATTGAAGCCCAAGCTGTTAGCCAGATCTGCACAAATTTTGAGAGCATGCCTAGTCATGGGCTTCTCTATGCAATTTTCAAAGGGAAGGTTGCTTGCTTGCTCTAAGCATTTCTAGAGAGCAACAGGTTGCCTTGATGTTCAATGCAATTCTGGAGAGGAAGGTTGGTTCCCCCCTAATTCTGCACAATATTCCCAATGAGCACAACAACTAGATAATGACCAAGTCTCGGGATGTCAGCTTGCGGGTGGAAGGAAAACAAGCTAGCAAACACAAGATTATGAGCCAAAAAAACTCAACTAAAGCATAAGTATTTGTGAGTGCAAGACACGCTACTGAGGATGGTTGGTAGGGAGGCTCTAAAACGAAGTTAAGGAAAAAATTTTGGAGGGTGGTTATAGCCACTACAACAACTACAAAAGGAAAATGTAAAGCAGAAGAACTAACATTCATCTATTTCCAAGAAAACATAAACACAATATTTTTGGACCCAATTTGTGAATCCTTCTACTCATTCTCCCACAAGAGAGGTGATGTAGATGTTGCAACCACAAACTTTTATAGCTTAATCTCTACTGAAATGAAGGAAACTATGAAATGCCTGGCATTAAGAAGAAACATAAGTACAAAAGAGGGACTAAAGCCTATGGGTTGGGCCCAAACCCAAGAGTCTCAGCCCTTTGAAACTAACTGAGACGAAAGTTAAAATCCAACTTCTCACTATCAAAAAGTAAAGGTATCATACATCACATAAAAGTTTAAAGTGACAATGTCGAGCTTCAAGCTCAATAGCTATACCTGGCTCAACAAAAACTTCGAATCCTAATGAGATTTTCTTCCTGTTTATTTATACAAAAGGGAAACTGATAGCATCTCCCTTGAAAGTAGGAGTGATTCCCTACTTGATCTAAAAAATGGTGGATCCTGTCCCTCTTGAGCCTCACTTGGACTATGAATCACTCAGCTGCCAATGAATTCGAGCTAGTGAGAGAGGATGTTGTGATCCCAAGCTGAGTTAGGGAGTTAAGGAGGTGGACAAACCCACTAGATTCTCTCCTAGTTGTTTCCATCAAGCCCATGCACAATAATTGCCTAAAAAATGCTTCTTTTTCCTGCAATTAAACCACATTAGGCCACATACTATCACAAACACCTTTTACTCCTCTTAATAAACATAATATAACAAAAAATGTGAATTAACATGAGAGAAGGATAGTTTTAAGGCTGTAGGATGTCATAATGATCTTCAAAATATGCCTATTGATGGGACTCATAAGTGGTTATCAATATTTACTCTTTCATATATTTCTATGTTCTTAAGCATAGACTTTTAATAGAAATTTATATATATATAATATATAATATAATATATATATATATATGGTAACAATGTTGATAATGGGGAATTTAGATTATCTCATTTCTAATTGAGTTTGTTTCATGTATTTTTATTATTTTTTCCAAAAGTTGAACTAAATTCACTTTAAAGTGATTAAAATTTTAATACCAAGATTTCATAAACATAGTTTTTCATCAAATAAATGAAATTCTAACTTTTTTAAGGTGAAATTTTACTAATTGAAAAACAATAGTATACAGTCTAAATTACAATTTCATGGTCAATCTTTCACATGGGAGACCTGACCATAACCAAAGAAATATTCTCCTAATAGAGGGCATAGATAATTGAAAGCTCATTGATACAAAATTGACCCAGTTGTAGCTAAAAAATTGGCTTGTTCGATATGTAAGAGACACCATAACAAAAGACAACTAAATAAACTAGAGAAACATCAAGCCATTGGTTCTAAGTTTGATCTTACCGCCATAATGGGGTCTGGTGGGCCTTCTGGAGGAAATCCAACATTCAGGGAAATGCCTAAGTGGTGCTGAACTCATTCCATCCTCTGGTCCAGGGAGCGTAGATGTGTGTGTAGGTGGTCCAGTAAATGCATGATATCTAGCTGAGACTCCTAGTGATCCTAATTCATTCTCTCAAGTAAAAAATTCATCTTCTAGTACAAGTCCACTATATACATGTATTGGTTAGCTCTACCTCTCATATATCTTGTATTGAGAATCCATTTTGTCTAGTTCAGTATTGCCTTAGAATTGAAAAGGGAGGCTATGTGGGATGAGGCCTCTGTTTCCAACTAGACAATTTCTAATTGTACCTATTCTGGAATGAGCTCACAATGACATGAGGCAAAAGCTATTATGCGTTGGTGCGGCCTGGAATAAACATGCATGACACACTGCTGGTAATAAATGCCCCCTCGTCTGAACTGCTCCTGTTGATGTTGTATGATTGTCCCACCTGTAATTGATGTAGTATTGGATGGCGCCTTGCCCCTAGAATAATGGGAAACTCCATACACCTACTTTGTGCTCTCGATTTAGCCAACCCCCCACCACTTTTGTTCACCACCACCAATCACAGCTAGTAGGTACAAGGGGGTGGCCACCTAGAGACAAAATTCAACCTGGATTACAATGGAAATGAGGTCTCCATTAGTTAATCCCCACCTTTTCCATGACAATACATCAATCCCTCACCACCTCATTTTGCTAGCATGCTTCCTAGACACATCCACCTCCTCACCGAGGCACTAGACATGGGAAGACCAAAACAGAGGTGGAAATGGGGTTGTCCCTTCTAGGTGAAGACTCAGACCCTCTTAGACTCAGTAGAAGACACAAAGTTGAGCGGTCCACTCCCAATTTGCCTCCAACATATCTAGCTCAACACAACAAATATTCTAGACTTTGAACTAGAAACAACTACTGCCTAAATTTTCCAAATTAATAAAGAAAAGATAGTACCATTCCAGAGACTCAACTACACAATAACAACTCTAAAGCAAACATTTATGAGAAACACCTAAATTTACTATGTGCTTATATAGTTGGAGCTAGGCCGAATTCCAGCTATATCAAACTTTAGAGACTTGCCTAACGACGAATTCTATAGTGGAAAGTTAACAAGATTTCTAATGCTTGTTGCCACCTGCTTCACTCCCTAGTGATACAAGCCAACCTTAGAGGTATTAGTCTTTGGTAATGTGTTTGATCCCGAATCGCTTTGACTGTCTTTTTTTTGCGGGGTTTGTGAATTCCCCCCTCTATCAAAAATATAATCTTGTAGCTTTTATGCTACACTTTCCTGGCTACCACGCCTCCTCATTGTATCGTCTTTTAGAAGCCATGAATTGGAGTTTTCTTCTCGCGGCTAGCCTCTTGATGATGGAAACCAACCATATATTCTCTCATAAATCACTCCAAGTACATTGCATGTGTTCTCCATCATATTTGAAGCACAAAATAACATCCATCATGCACTTAGGTTTCTTGGCGAGCTCGTTTGCCTCCTCCCAAGGACAATTCACTTATGCCATGTTCTGGAGACTGACATCTCAAGTGTGTGCTATTAAGACTCCCTAGAGGTGGGATGCCATGCTCCCGAGCCAATGTGCTAAGTGGGGCAGTTGCATCTTGTCACCCCTCTAGCAACCCCCACCCTTCTTCCAAAAACGTCACCCTATTCAGAGCAAATGAAATTCTAACTTTAAGTATAATTTTCAACTAAATTTAAAATTAAATTAAGTCTAAAAATAAATAATTTGAATATTATTGATTTAAGCTTTAAATAGTAATATAATGGTTAAACTATTAATTTAATTTTGTTAATATAATTTGAAAATTTTAATTTCAATACCATTTTAAGATATTAATAATGGTTAATTGTTAGATTACTCAACCATTTTAATAAATTAGTAAGATCCACTCGATGTTTCATGCTACATTCATATAATATCTATAAATATTTAATCTTTCACTGTAAATACAAAAGTTAAATCAAATCACAATTTAACTTGGTTAAAAAAGACTTTATTCACATGTAAAAAGAAGTAACATAAATAAATACAGAATACATATACATCTTTAGGTGGCTCTACATACAGAATACATATACATCTTCAGGTGGCTCTACGAAACTAATAAATCTCTTAACTCGCTTAAAGGAAGTGATGTGGTCGAACTTAAGGTGAGGTTGACCATGGAGGACAACCAGGATTCTGCTCTGCTGTTGATAACCTCTACTGGATGTGTTCACCTACTTTGCTGACATTACACTCGGTCCTCTGTTGCACAAGCATTTTCTTCTGATATGCCCTTCAAAGCGGCAGTAGCGATTCTTCCTTTGGCCTCGCGAAGAGCTTGAATTAGGTTCTGGAGGGCAGTGGCGGGATGCTCAGCCTTCTTCATGAGATGTTCGGTTACATCCGCAGGTGTCATCTGAGCGGCCTCCATTAAATCTTGGATGTCGGGAAAGAGCTCATGGTCTGCAATGGAGAGATAATTGCTGGCGAGAATCTTGAATGCCCCAAAAGTGCAGAATGAGAGGAGAATGTGTTTGTCCATCCGACCAGACCGGAGAAGCGCCGGGTCGAGCCTGTCGATGTGGTTGGTGGTGAAGACGAACAATCTTTCGCTTCCGCAACACGACCACAAACCGTTTGTGAAGTTCAAAACCCCGGAAAGGGTCACTTTGCTCTCCTCGTTTTCCTTCTCATCCGGCTGCGACGCTTTTTTGTCCTTCTCCTCATCTGTCTCTGCCGCCTTCTTCTTCTTCTTGCTGTCTGAGAGATCGAGAGAACAGTCGATATCTTCTATCACGATTATCGATTTGTTGGTGGTGGCGAATAGAAGCTTCCTCAGTTTCGTGTTGTTCTTCACTTGGGTCAGCTCCAGGTCGTAGATGTCGTAATCCAGAAAGTTAGCCATGGATGCAATCATGCTCGACTTGCCCGTTCCAGGGGGACCATAGAGCAAATAACCTCGTTTCCACGCCCGTCCAACTTGCCTATAGTACATCTCTCTCCTCGAGAATCTTTGGAGGTCTTCCACAATATCCGGCTTCAGATCTGGTTCCAGAGCCAGAGTATCGAAAATGGCTGGATGGTCGAATATGTTGGGTATTTTTTTTAAATGTTTGGGATGGGAAAATACCAAAACCACAAAATATAAAACACAGAGGCAATGCTCTGTTTCCTTTACACCAAGATCTTTTACTCAGAGAAGTCTTTTAAAATAATTACAGAGCACAGAGTATTTCACCACCATAAAATGATTTCTTTTCATTAAACAAAAACACTTACATATTCATCCTCTTTCACTCAGAGGGATTCACCAAAACATTTACACAAAAGTTACTCTGCCTCCTATGAAATTTTACACCACTGTGTGTAAATATTTCATTTACATTCACTGCTGTGTGAAAACAAAATTACAGAGTTTTACACATTTACCTTTTCACCTGTGTGAAACAACTCATGGATTTCAACAAAACAATCCACTGGTTTTCTTCATTTACTTTTTCTCCTTCTCCTGCACTGCTGTGCAATTTTTGCATTTCATTTACATTACAACTCAAAAATATTCATGCACTTCTGTGCATTCCTCCCCTGCAATAAAATATTTACGCTCTGGTTTCCATTCACTGCTGCTGCATTTTTTTTACATTACAAAACAAATCTAAGCTCTGTATTTTTCACAGGTGAACCATTCACTGCTGCTGCATTTTTTTTACATTACAAAACAAATCTAAGCTCTGTATTTTTCACAGGTGCTGCGGACCCTCTGTTTTCTTTGCTGCCGAGAACTTAAAAAATTTTTCTCCCCGTGTGCAATACTCTATTAACATGGAGTCAACGCTCATTCAATACATATGCCAAAATAATAAAATAAAAACTTACCTTACATTTTCGCCCATACTCCTATTAACTTCCCCGTATCAAAAACATTAAAGAAATTACCAAATATATCACATAATAATAAACATAGGGTATGGGTTATATTTAATTGTCAACAGGCCCGTGTACTTTCCTCATGATCAGACGGCGGACAGACTCAGGGTTAATCCAACGGCGGAGCTTTCATATCGGAACACCCTTTCTGACTGCACTTTAAACCATCGTGCAACTCGGTAAATCAACGGACGTGAATGCAGGAGGTAAACGGACAGGTGAAAATGATATCGGAAGGGGTGAGTTGACCACAAGTTACCTTCCGAAAAGTGCTTGAGGCTTACGTCACGGGTGGACAGTTGTCAGCATCGGACCACCATCTCCGGAAACCACTTCAGGCCGAAAGGTGGTGCGATATCATACCGGGCGGTTTAGGTTTGAACTGAGTGGTTTTCTGAGTTGCCGTTGACTGCTGGTTCGCGTGGGCAGTGAAATTATATTTTCAACACTCCCCTTTAATTTCACCTGCTGGGCATTCGGTCATACCCAGACACTTCCTCAAAAATTCAAAGCTTTTCTGATCCAGTGGCTTTGTCAAGATGTCTGCAACCTGTTCTTGTGTCCTGCAATGTTTTAGGACGATTTCTCCATTGTTCACTAATTCTCTGATGTAGTGAAACCTTGTATCAATGTGTTTCGTTCTCTTATGAAACACTGAATTTTTTGACAATGCAATAGCTGAGCTATTGTCGCAAAAGATCACTGTCGCTTTTGCCTACTCTTGGCCTAAACTCCTCAACATCCTTCTCATCCAAACTGCTTGACATGCTGCTGCTGTAGCTGCCACATATTCAGCCTCTGCTGTAGACAATGCTACAATGGACTGCTTCTTAGAAGCCCATGAAATGGCTCCTGAACCCATATTGAAAACATAACCGGAAGTGCTCTTCCGATCATCAACACTTCCAGCCCAATCGCTGTCTGTGTATCCAACCAAATCTGAATGTTCTGAGTCATTATATAAAATTCCAAACATTTTGGTACCTTTCACATACCTCAGAATTCTTTTTGCTGCTTGCCAATGTGCCTCCTTTGGCCTCTCCATGAATCTGGAAATTAAACTAACAGCATACATAATGTCAGGCCTAGTTGCTGTTAAATACATAAGGCTGCCTACAATACTCTTGTACAAACTAGGATCAAATCCTTGCTGCTGTCCTCTCTGCTGAGTTTTAATCCCATTACTGTGGGAGTGATCACTGCCTTGCATTCTTGCATGTTAAATCTGCTCAATACTTGATTTACATATCTTGCCTGTGAGATAAAAATTCCTTTTTCATTTTGATCTACTTCTATGCCTAAGAAGTATCTCAAGAAACCCATGTCAGTCATTTCAAATTCTTCCTTCATGACTGATTTAAAATTCTTAATAAGCTGATCATCATTACCTGTAAAAATAACATCATCAACATACAAGACAACAATTAAAATTTTACCATTTTTTTCTTTGATGTAGACGGTGGGTTCTCCTTCACACTTGTCGAATTCATTATCCAATAGATATGAATCTATTCTGCTGTACCATGCTCTTGGCGCTTGCTTCAGCCCATAAAGAGCTTTCTTCAATTTGCACACTTTGTGCTCTTCAACTTTCTTCTCATAGCCTAGAGGTTGTTCAACATAAACCTCTTCCTTTAACACTCCATTTAGGAATGTTGGCTTCACGTCCATTTGGTAGACTTTCCATTTGTTTTGTGCTGCTATGGACAGCACCGTTCTCACGTTTTCCATTCTTGCAACCGGTGCAAAAGCCTCCTCATAATCTCTCCCATACTGCTGCTTGTACCCTTTGACAACCAGCCTTGCCTTGTGCCTTTCTATCTTGCCTTTAGCATTGCTCTTGGTTTTATAAACCCATTTCACTCCAATGACTTTTTTACCTTTTGGTAGCTCAACCAAATCCCATGTTTTGTTTCTCTCTATAGCATTCATCTCCTCATCCATAGCTTCTATCCATTTCTTATCTTTGATTGCTTCCTCGAAATGAATAGGATCATCAACATGACAAAACAAGGCAAATAAGGAGTTCATTCCTTCATTATATATGTCACTCAAGTTTCTGAACTTCTTACCTCTTTCACTTGGTGTGCAAGTGCTTGAAGATGCACTTGAATTTCCTCCTTGTGGTGTGCTTGGAGAAGCACTCTCATTTATCCTCAATGGTGTTCCTTACTGTCCTTGTGTTGGCACCGCTGTTTGGGGATGCATTTCAGCCACTTCCTCATCATCTTCATCATGAGACAAACAGTTTTTGACATTCACTGTTTTCTCTATGCTTCCATCCCA
>APFE030324469.1:0-22098 GCA_000404065.3 Pinus taeda | reverse complement strand
ACGATTAGCGAATCCCTCAGGATCTCTGATCCTGAGGGATCACTGCTTTAGCTTATCTTTTGTATCTAGATATCTCCGTCATTTCTGTTATATAAAGATACCACGCCATTGAGCGGAGGGAGATCAGCTATATTGTAATTACACGGTTTGGAACAACTCTGAGCATTAAGTTTTGCTGAGACTTGATCTTGTGTATCTTTGTTAATGCAATCAATATAAAGAACTTTGTGTTCACTTTGCCTCTGCATCTGAAGTAACTTTAAGCGGTGTACCATTGGTAGCCAAGGGCCCAGCTCCGACAGTCACTCGCTGTTGTATCATACAGTGATTAGTGTGGTTTGATTATTTCCTTTGTTCCAGTTAATTTCTGAATCTGAATAAGTTTCTTCATTCATGTCTCTGTATTATCTAAAGTGAATTTCTCTGACTTGCATCCCGGTATTGGTATGACTGGTATTATCGTTGGATTCATATAGAATACGTGTTCACGAGATTTGAAGATAATATTACTCTGTTTAGAAATAGTCACGTCATACATTACTCTCAGATTGTTGTAATAGCTTGGAATGTGTGCATCTGTTTAAGATTGCTGTTCCATTGCATTTGCTGTTCCAATTGAGTTAGCTGTTCCATATGATTGACATTTCCTGTTTGCTGTTCCATTTATTTATGCTGTTGTGATTACTGTTGTTCCATTTACTTATGCTGTTCCATTTAATTCCTGCTGTTCCATTTCATAATTGCTGTTCCATTTACTTTTGCTTATTTGCTTTTGTTACTTTCGAGTGATAGCAGGCCTAAGACTGTTGTGAGCCAGCAAGACGCTGCCTGACTCCCAGATTCATAAGCCTCTGCTTTGGTTTTCTTCTTCATCAGTTTCTAAAGGGAAGGGTTATTGGTTCCGTACCCTTGACTGAACAGATTGATTTGTGTGATTTTCTCCTTGAGTTGATTCAGTTATAATTTAGTATCTGTTTCCTTTCAATTCATTAGAGCGCTATACTACCGAGCATTACTTGGGCAAAACAGCCTCGGATTGAGTTACTCTTTGAAAGAACCAAACGATCCCGGATTGAATTAATAATGTGGAATAATTGGTGGTGTGAGAGACCCTAGTTATAGCCCTACAACCGCAAGGTATGTTGCATAAACATGAATCTGCTCCTAAATGTTTTTATTGTAGTAAGATAGGCCATATTGCTAAATTTTGCCATAAGAAAAAGGCAGATGGGGAGAGGTACAAGCAGAGAAGACATGCAAGTCATCTAGCTGATGCATATCAGAACCACGATGTCAGATTATTTATGGCTGAAACTGCACTAGCCACTGAGGAGGATGAATAAGATATTTGGTTCGTAGATTCTTGAGCCTCCTCACATATGACAGGTAAAAAGCAATGGTTAAATTTTTTTAGAGAATCCAACACTGGAGTAAAAGTATACCTTGGAGATGATAGAGGGTACGAGATCAAGGGACATGGAGATGTCCTTGTCACTCTACCTGATGGAAACATAAGGAATATATCTGATGTGTGGTATGTACCTGGTATTAAGAAGAACCTGATTTCTGTATCAAAGATTACAGATCAAGATCTCAAGGTAGAATTCTTTAAATCTTATTGTATCATTAAAGACTTGTTGGACCAGTTGAAGTCTATTGCTACAGGTGTTCATATAGGAGGACTCTACAAACTTGATCCGGATTTAAACAGGAACACAACAAAATACAGAGATAACCATATACACAAAGATGCAGCGGAAATAATACTTCATTTCATTAATGGAAAATACTGAAATATGCTTACAACCAGAAATGGAAATAAACCAACTAGGGCGATGGTAGCTTATCTCTGAGAAGAGATGTGGCGGCTACATGCCTTTGAACTATTCTAAAAACTATGTTACAATGAGGCTGGAAGGCCTATTTATTGGTGAGAACCAATGTAAAACCCTTCACATTCCAAAACCTAACCCTAGAAGATGAAACGCCAAATTGTGGGCCCCATTTTGGGTAAATTGGTACATTAATTTCCCGGGGTCGTAACTTTGGCATACGATCTCCGTTTGACATGTATGATAGCTCGTTAGAAAGATCTATCTGAGAACTACCACTTTGGGAAGGGAAACATCAATCCATCGACCCATGTTGCCCCCAGATTTCCCAAAAAACGTCATTTAGGGCCTCAAAATAGCTCCGGAAGTTCAGGACCCGAAAAAAATGCTAAAAATAGAAAATTGCGCTACAATTACGGAAACTGAAAAACTAAAAGAGATAGTTGCGGGGGTCCAAATGGGATAGGTGGGTGGCCACCAACATCCACCTGGATCAAAACTGGATGTGAAGGGTATAGCACCGCAAGCATTGATGTCATCAGATAAGTCTATTGAAAACTTATGGCATCAGCGACTTGGGCACATCAATTTCAGTGATCTTCTTCTGTTGCAGAACAAAGGTATGGTGAATAGTCTTCCTATTTTGAAAAATTTGCATATTTATTGTGAAGCATGTGCATTTGGTAAACAACATAGAGATGAATTTCCTAATGTTAAAGATAGGAGATAGAGGGATACACTAGAACTTGTATACACTGATTTATGTGGGCTTATGCAGACAAGATCATTAGGTGGGGCCTATAATTTTCTACTCTTTGTTGATGATTGTACAATATTCACATGGGTGTATTTTATTAGACTGAAGAGTCATGCCTTTGAGTATTTCAAGTAGTTCAGGAACATGATTGAGAAACAGACAAGAAAGTTCATCATGTTTCTTAGATCAGATCAAGGTAGAGAATTCAAAAAAGGCGATTTAATCAAATACTGCAAAGAGCATGGGATACAACAACAGTTTACAACACCTTAGACTCAGCAGAATGGAGTAGCTGAGAGGAAAAACATAACACTGGTAGAGTGTGCTCGTAGTATGTTGAAAGGTAAGAATCTAACTAATGGATTTTGGCAGAAGCTGTAAATACTGCAGTGTATTTGAAGAAAAGGAGTCCCACCAAAAGTGTTGATTATAAAACTCCTTTTGAAGCATTGTTTGGCTTCAAGCCTGTAGTAAGTCATCTTAGAGTATTTGGTTGTAAATATTTTTCACATATTCCCAAAGAAAACATGAAGAAATTAGATTCAAAGGCTATTAAATGCACCTTCATTGGATATTGCAGTGAATATAAGGCTTATAAGTTGTTTGATCCTTCTACTCACAAGGTGGTTCTTAGTAGAGACGTAGTATTCCATGAATAGGTTGATGATCGAAATCTTCTTCAAGATAATGAAGAATGGCATGTACTCTTACTTTCAGATGAGGATGTTGAAATAGGGATGAATCAACAACAACAACAACAACAACAACAACAACAACAACAACAGTAGCAGCAGCAATAGCACCAGCAATAACAAGATAAAGAGGAGGAAATTGAGTTCATTCCACAAAGAGAAGAATAGAGTAGAATAATTGACACCCCACCACTCAGGAGATCTAGTAGGCTGAAACAATTACTAGCTCAGTATAGGGATTGTGTGCTCATGACTAGTATGTTAAACATTGCAGAACATTCTAATTTTCATGTAGCTAGTAAGAGTTGTGAATGGAAGGAAGCAATGAAAGAGGAATATGAATCTATTTTTAAGAATAATATGTGGGATCTAGTAAAGCTTCGTCATGGTAAACAACCCATAGGTTGTAGATGGTTATTTAAGTTGAAATTTAAAGTAGATGGGTCTATTAATAAGTATAAAGGAAGGTTGGTTGCAAAGGGGTATTCCCAGAAAGAAGGTATTGAATTTGAGGAAACATTTGCCCATGTTGCAAAAATTAAATACTATTAGAATGATTACTAAGCATCATTGGAAAATACATCAATTAGATGTTAAATCTGCATAAGAAGTATACTTAGTGCAACCTGAGGGGTTTGTTAAGAAGGGAGAAGAGCATTTAGTCTGTAGACTAAAGAAAGATTTATATGGTTTAAAAATAGGCTCCTAGATCCAGGTACAACAAAATTGATTCATTTTTTGTCATGCATGGTTATAAACGGAGCAAATATGATCCTAATTTGTATACTGTGTTTAATGATGAGGGGCAGATAGTGTTGATTTCTTTATATGTAGATTATTTTATCATGATAGGAAGTGTAGACAATTTCATTAAAGAAATCAAGCAGAGGTTATGACAGAAATTTGAGATGAAGGACCTTCGAGAAATGCATTACTGTTTAGGTCTAGAAGTTTGGAGATATTCAAGCCAAACTTTCTTGTCCCATGGTAAGTATGCTAAGAGTTTGTTGACTAAATTTAAAATGGATGAGTGCAAGGCTACATTTGTGCCTTTACATTAGAACATCAAAATTCAGGTGAATGATGGTTCGAAATATGCAAATGCAACATTGTACAGACATTTGGTTGGTAGTCTTATTTACTTGACTACAACGAGACCAGATCTATCTTATACAGTGAGTGTTTTGAGCTAGGTCATGACTCAACCTCATGAGAACCATTGGCTTGTAGTGAAAGGAGTACTGAGGTACCTGCAAGGAACTTCAGACTTTGGTATTTTGTATTTTGAATCATTTGATGTTAGCTTGACAGTTTATACAGACTCTAATTGGGCAGGAAATTTAGATGATAGAAGATCAATTACAGGTTATGCCTTTAGCATTGGATTCAGGGTCATCTCTTGGTGCAAAATGAAGCATCATACTATAGCCTTATCCTCAGTAGAAGCAGAATATCAAACTATGTGTGCAGTAGCATGTGAGGCAGTTTGGTTGCGCAAACTTCTCCAAGATGCAGGGGAAGAACAGACAGAAGCTACATTTATCAATTGTGATAATCAAAGTTCCATCAAACTAGCCTACAATCCTGTGTTTCATAAAAGAACTAAGCACATAGACACTCAATTTCATTTTGTTAGGGAAAAGGTGAAGTCCAAAGAAATTTGTGTTGAATATTGTAATTCTTGTGATAATATGGCTGATATATTTACTAAGCCTCTGGGAAGACTGAAGTTTGAATTTTTTAGGGACATATTAGGTGTGTTTAAGAACCCTTTCTCCATTAAGGGGGAGTGTTAGAATTAATGGAGAATAGGCTATTATAGTTACGTAGTTGTGATTTTCCTTTATATAGTCATTTAGTTCCTATTCTCTTGGGATATGATTTTTTGTCCCTAAAAAATTATATCTCTTTAATATTGGAGATTAATGTGAAGCCTGGTGTGGAATTTTGCTTGAGGTAGCTCTTGGTGATCCGTACTTGTGAGCTCCTCTTGTGTTGGTTTGTCATTTCATGTCTTCCTTGTGCTACTCTTGATAGAAATGTATTGACTATATATAAGAAGAGTTAGAATAATTTTTTGTACGAGTCTATTTCAAATCATAGTAAAAAAATTAAAAATGCTTGTTTTTTCTCATGTATGTGTTTTCAAGATATCGAAAAGTCACCATAACTTATCTTCAACAAAACCAAATTTAGTTCTTCAAATTATTATGCAATTACAACCTTCATCAAACAAATATAGTGTTTATGTGAAATAGAAGGGAATTGATTCTTAAGGCAAAAAACATATCCAATTACCTTCAAATGTGCAATTCTAATCCCCTTTTCATATGAATTACATAAAACATACCTTGGACTAGTGAAAGCAATTCGTACTACATGATTTGAGAAACACAATAAATTTATTAAAACACCATCAATATGAACCCTGTACATATCGTTTCACCTGGTACAAAGTTTAACCAATATGTAAATGTATTCCATAAAACAAACATCCATCATTACTGTTAGTGTCAGTCTTTGAAGCCTTCCTCCAGTGATTAAACATTCTCTTACACAATGATTTTAAGGTGTCAAAGTCAAATTTTGTCATTTCAGTGAGTTTTCAAGTAAAATTTGGTCACTAGGTATTAGGTCTAGGGTTTGTTTTCACTCCTTCCAAAGTTTTCCAAGTATCGGTCCATGTCATCATTCAACTGAGTGTACCATCATTCAAAGAGTTGTCATCATCATTTCAGGTTCCAATGGGTCATTTTACACCTTGTTCATGCTTTAGTTGTACTTGGGTAAGGCTCATTTCCCTCTCTTGGGTTTTTGAAGGTAATTTCTCTTGGATGGTCAAATCATCAACAAAAATTGTATCCTAATGTTCATACACCTTTTCCTATCCTTAATGTACCTTATTAAACACTTCCCATCACTGATATCCCTCAAATTCCTCATTTTCCCACAAACCCTAGTTTCTTGCTACAATTTGACAATTTTCTAGGCTAGGCCTGTGTTTTTCCCTTTTTAACCCCTTCCCCTCACTTAAAATTTGAAATTACACTCTCCCTGCTTCCTATCATCCCTCCCTACTTTGCAAAATTTTCTCAAGAATTTAGAAGCTCCTTATCCCCTTCATTTCACTTCATTTTGACAAATCCCCTGTTCCACACATCAGGATAGGTTTTACTCAAATGATGTTTCTGAGCAAGAAAAAATGAATATGGAAAAAGTGGGAGTGAATTTTTTCCATAATAGGCCAAGGAAGAAAAAACTCCTTCCATTTTTACACAGGTGTCACGGTTTTAGAGAAATGTCAAAATTACAAGTTGCCTCAGGAGAGTTAACGCACCTCTGAAGTGACCTTGGGAGAATCAAGATTTCTCCTAGCTTGGTTGGCGAAATGACTTGTATGATGAGTCAAATGATAACTAGACACAAATAGCTTTCCAATGAGTTATCATGGGCTCCATTTGGAGTTGAGGAAGACCTTCCAACGTTGACTGCAATAGCACAATGCATTTAGGCAGCCTCATTTTGCACATTTTGACCAGTCTTAGGAGATTTGACTTTTGACAGGGCAAATGACCTCCAAATTGGAAAATTCAAGATAATCTGGAAGTTAGACACAATAGGATTTCCAACGAGCTATCACACACCCAATTTGGACACACGGAAGACCTCCAAACGTGGTCTGCAAAAAGGCAATGTGCACATGTCAGTTGGCGCTGTGCATATAATTGGCGCAATGCACCTGTTGGCTCCTGCCAGTGTAAAATTACATTGGTGTTGCACATAAATTTGGTGTTGCGCACTTGTTTGAGGGAAATGCATACTTGTTGAACACTCCCAAAACACTTTTAAATCACCTCAAATCACTTCAAATTGCTAAGCTCACCTTCTTTACAAGTAAGTGAATTATTCCTCCTTGCCAAAGAGTGATTTTGTCTTGTTGGTTTTTCATCCATGAAATCAAAACCCTAGTTTTCACTATTCACCACAGTTGTTAAAGTCTATTTATCCACTATGGTTTCATTGTTCATCAAGGTCACTCATTCATCTTTGCTACTATTGCTAAACTCCCATACACTACAAATTAAAACCCTACCCCCCATATAAACCCTGTCCTATATACACCTCATTCCTATACATAAACTCTCAAACCCTATACATACACATACCAAAACCCTACTCACTCCTATTCCCTAAATCCCCAAACCCTTCATTCCATAAATCCCATTCATATCCCCTTTCACCTCACCTACTCATCCTAAAATCTATTCATACTCATCTTTCATCCATCCATCGTATCTCATCATTCACCACAAGTGTTCACAAACAATGAAAAAAAAGCCAGGTGACTAGGCAACGAAGAGGCAAGGTTAGAAGAAAAAAAGAGCATGATAAACTAAAAATCTTGGCTGAAGCTTCATTAGCTCGGCAAAGCACTTAGTGAAGATGCCTCTTGCCAATTTTGAAGAAAGTTTGAGAAATTTTGGTCATTTTGCATTTTTGGAAATTTTTACACAGGGATTTCCAATAGGTGTGCAGCGCCACCGGTGTTGCGCTTTTGTTGGGGGCATCCATTTGCAAAAAAATTTATATTTTTGGAATTAGCATGGAAAAATATGGAAGCTCAGAAATGGCTGAGAATTTTGGATAAGTTCTAGGTCTCCAAAAGGGAAAAAAATACCCAAAAAGTGCCCTCTCTGCCACTTTTTTGTGACATAGGAAGTAGTCTTTGGAGAATCAATTTTTAGAGGGGAAAATGGTCTCCAAATTTATAAATTCAAGTTGTTCCAAAAGATAGAATCACCAATATTTCCAACGCGCTATCCTACACCTAATTTGGACTTCGAGAAGCCTTCCAAAATTGGCCTAGAAAAAGTGTTGCGCATAGGATCAGTGGTGTTGCACATAGGATGAATTTTGCCAGTTTTGCCTGATTTTCCAGATTTCGCCTAGTTCTACAATTGACTTTTTCTCGCTCTCTTGGTGAATTTAGCATGGTAAATTATGTAATTTTATGTAATTATGGATGTAAAACACTTAATAGGGTAGATACATCAGTTAGAGGTGGTTTGAGGATGAATGAATCAGTTTCCATAGTTTTAGAGGCAAGTTGTTCCACTGCCTATTTTCTTGTTCCTAGTTTAGATGTTGTTGAAATAGCTCCTTGACTCATGGATTCAACTCTTGATGTATAGCATAGGTGGTATTATGCCTATATTATGTACTTTCTTAGACATTTGTAAAGGTTGTTCTCTTATGGATGCTTTGAGATTCATTGTAAATCACTTCTGCAGTTTGGCAAGGAAATGAACGAGGGTTTTGCAGCATTTTGTGGGATTCTTGTGGTAATGTGTCTTGGCATTGTTTCTTCCTTTTTTATTTAGTTTCTCTTATGTGTATATGTGCCAGCATCTATTTCTTTCTTCTTAACTAAATGAATCAAGATAAATAGGTGGAATCCATTGATATTTAGTGCTCTGCCTTGAGGATACATTTAGTTTTTAATGTTTTCTGTTGTTTGAAGAGGACTCATGAACTTTGCATGCCCTCTCCAACTCCTCAATGGTCTTAGACTTACCATAAAACTCAATTCAAAGTGTCAAAACACCTACCTACCTTGCCCCACAGAACATCCTACAAATCTGAGTTGATTTCCTGGACCCAAAGCTACCTTCTTCATTTGATCCAAGAACCAATCATCAAAATCAAACAAAATCCTTTGACCTAATATACCTAGCCTAAAATAAAAATTTCATTTCAATCATCTCAATCCCTAGTTTCCATATTATAATTGAGATTGACAAGGAGAGAGCCCTCTCCCGACCTAGTAGGGCTGGCTACCAGGTTAAGCATGGTTTGATGTTACCCTAGACCTACCTTCCTTCAGCGTGAGGTAGATTTAGGCACTAACAATTACCTTGTCTGCGTATAGAATCTTCAAAGAGATGATGTTTATGGAGCTACATAAAACATCCAATCAATAGATCTCAAAATTTTGTTACATGAGTTTTTGAGATGGTAAATCGTATTACAATTCAACCCAAAAATTCCATCTCATAATAAATCAATTAAATTCCATATCTTAAAGGTCCTGGTATGATTCATATTGTAAAAAAAATATCATAATATGATGTATCTGGTACAATTCATATTACCGGTCTTTTCACCAGTGATTGAATCCTTAGGGGATAAGCTTCATGAAACAAGATATTTGATTGCTTTTTTACTACAGTACACTCAAAGAATCTTGTTGTAATTGTTAGATGACATTCACATTTCCATATTTGTGCATAAAGACAAAATAATCATGTAAAATAAGGAATTAGATATGAAATCACGTAGTATTATTACAAATTTATAAGCAAAAGTATAAATTGGCACATCAATCATTAATTCATCAAACAAAGTGAATAGATCTAGAACCTATGTTAAAATAAGTAGAGAAAAAAAGAGAAAAGAGAGAGGAAAATGAGCTGGGTTGGTGGGCCCAACCAACTAGCTCATTGCCTCTTGGAAAAAAGCTCAAGCCACAAATGAAAAGTGTCACATAAGAAAACTAGAATGTAAAACCAGGAAATAAATTGCATATTAAATCAATTTGCAGTATTTACATCATATGGAGAGATCAAATTCCATAAACCTATGGAGAGTGATGGAATTGAGTAAGAGCATGTAGGTAAGAGTTATATGATATTGACTCCTTTTGCGTCAATAAAATAAGAAAGACCAAGGACCAAAGATTCAATGATGTCAAGATTGACCTTATTATATCTGAAAGTTAGAACTCCAAATAACATTGCTAGAAGGATCATAAATCCATTCTTAGAGAGATATGATAATGAGTTTAAGGAGAGATAAAGATGAGGAAAGACAGATACGACTAAGTAAATCATAGTGTAAGATTAACTTTAATGCCACAGGCATGGCCATTGCTGCTAGTTGGATTCTATAGCTTGAAAAGGGATGCCTTTCAACCCAATAAAATACATGTTTCCCATCTATTATATATACATTTAGAGTCATTTAAAATCATTTACAATGGTTTATAAATTAACTGGAGGCCATTGGCTTGGCTTGGTAACCAGCTAACTATAGTGCCATTCACAAAAAATAACAAGAATGAACAAGTTGACTCGTGATTAGACCTCTTGTCTTCGATCTTTTCAACTAAAATCCATTACCCTGGCTTGGTGACTAGTAGCGATAATATTATTCTTGTTATGACCCATGATCATGGTAGGTTGACTCGTAATGAGACCTCCTATCCCTCAATTAATCCTTTTAAAATAAAATCTAATTACGATTAACTTTAAATAGGTTACTTAATAGGTGGGGAGGAAAATATGCTCCTTAAGAGCACGGGATGGCATTAAATTTTTTTAATGACTAATCTTTAAAGAAAGCATCTCAGATAATGACTGAAAGATTTAGTGAGTCAATCATGCTAGGATTCTCATGAGAGCTCATTAGGGTTTTACACAAGTTGTACACCATAGGAGGCTTTTCATCAATACCTTTGAACATAAACTTGAAACGTTTTCTTGGGTATCAACTTGATCAAGTGACTAGGCCAAGGTTAGAGTTTTGGTCTTATAAATGGAAATTATTACGAATAACAATAACAAGTCTCCCCTGACTGAATCAATAGATGACCAAAAAATTATGAAGAGTAGCAAACCCATCAATTATAGACACTTTACAAAATTATTAGGCATTAAGAGTGAATTTCTTCTGACAAGACTTACCACAAAAACGCATAATAACAAAAATTTCAATAGTTGTTCTTTAGGGAATTGCAATTCCAAGAGTGTTGTAACTGTTTTATTTTTAGATGGAATTTTTATTTATTTCTCTTATACTACCCTACCCAAATTTAAAGAGAGGAATATCTCTTTCAAGTGTAGGAGTACTTCTAGTGTAGCCGTGTGTGTAACATAATGATAAATATATTTACACTCAGGTTTAAAATGTAAACTTCAACACATATCAGAGTATGAGAAACCAATTTCTTTAATTGATATGGTACCAAGAGTTGTCAAATGATGAGGGAATGGGGTGTGTTGATGATTATTTGGAACCAAGAATCAATAGGAGCCACATATTCATGGTTCTCCAACTTTTACAAGTCTTCCACAACTTGATGGTCGCTCTCTTCAGATTGACAAGGAGGGTTAAGGGAAATTATAGGGTTTTTCTCTTGATATTGTTCATGAGCTTCAACAAGTGATTTTGAACAAATTCCGATCATATATTTCCCCTCTAATGGTTTATGGATTAAAGTTTCTTACCGAGGTAAATGCTCCATGGTCATAAGGAAGTTTTTGAATTCACTCCTTTCCCCTCTCTAAAAGACACGACATTACATTTGATAGGGAGTGAGTAGGAAAAATAGGTGTTTTAAATTGATTTGCAACTTGATTGTTGAAATTAGGGTTTGGTTTCACACATCGTTGAGACCATAGAAAGGGATAACATGGTGGGATTTCATGTGGTCTGGCACAGGTAATGGAGTTTACATGGGGAATTTCCCTAGAGATGAGGCTCCAAACCATCCTTGAGGCTACGGGAATATTTGGCTCAAGGGAGAGGACCACTGTGGCCATAAGGTGGGGTATTGAATATTTTGTAACGCTAGGGACAACCTCTCACTGAGAGGATTCCAGTTCATAGGACATATATTCAAAATAAGTAATTATATTTTCTTTTATAAGCGTAAACATTATTTCCCAGAGAAGTTTCTTTCAAATGTAATGTAATCTTTTCTCTTGGAGAAAATGAAGAAACCCTTCAAGATGACAAAAATATTTGACTATAGCTTACTGAAGTTGTAGTATGTTAGGAAATAATATTGAGAAAAATATCTAATGCAAAGAGTTGTAACACAATCCTTTACACAGAATCTTAGTTGAAATAATGGAAATCAAGAAGGTGACTTGATGAAAAACGTGGAGTGCAGTTTAAGGTTACTTTAAATAAAATCTACAGGTACTTTTGCTATGATCAAAGCATTAGTAAATATGTTAATGAAAAAGAACCGACACCTTATTTACACATTTATCCATGGAAGAATGACATATAAAATGACTTACAGGGACAAAAGAACATGTTATACTCAACACAGATATGGAATCATCTAGAAAACTTTATTGGTTCTCTAAGAAAATTTATACATTACACAACAAAATTTTGTCTCCAAGCCAAAATTTAGAACCCCGGAAATGGTGCCTTGATCCTCTTTTAAATAAAGTTTTAGATTGAGAGGCAGTTACGAAAACTGTTAACTACCTTAACTACTTCTATACTACGTTCAAAACATTTCAAACTAAAATATTTACAAACTTTTCAAAATTACAAGATACAACATTTTTTGAAATTTATAAAAATAAAATATTTTGAAACTCAATAATCCTATGCTCTAAATGCTTATGGCTCCCTTGATGAATTTCCAGGCTCAATGACTCGAACATTCAACAGCGTGACCAAATTCTTACATTTCTTCCAAAGTGCCAAATCAAAGACTATGCATTGAAGCATTCTATTGTAGGCCACCCTTAAATTTATCAACTTGGTGTAGCTAGGTTTATCAATGAATAAATTTTTGACTAGCCACAAAAACTGAAAGTCACTTTGCAAGTAATTAACAATTGTTGATCCATTTAACACTACAATTTTCTCATGTGAGGAGTTGATTTTTCTTTTTTCTTCCACCAGGGACGTTAAATATTGTTCCGGGGAGAGAAGGTTCCCTTGCTAATCCTAGCATGTTGGAAGCCTTGCTCTGATCCTCTTGTCAAAATTAGAGTTGAAATATGTCACAAACTCTTTGACTTAATCTAGACTTTCTTTTTCCTTATTCCTATACATGTTTCTTTCAGCCATTTCATTTATTTCTAAGACCATTTTTGTCATGTCTACAATGTCCACTTCTCTAAGTTCCTGGGAGGATTTGGCATTTAAGTAATTGATGATGTTTTTTTCTAGTTATGCTCCCTGTACTTGATCCTTATTTGTATGATAATAACCTCATAGGACTTGATCATATCTTTTTCTTCAGCTATGACAATCATATGATCCCAGACAAATCTAATTTGTTGGATGATGTCTTCCCATAGTATTCATCTTTTTGGATCGAAGACATATTTCCATTAAGTTTTTATTTCAGTTCCTTGACCTCATCACATGGTGACTAATATTCTGTGGTATTCTAACTTGCAGTGTCCCTTGCTATGTTCAATTGTCTCCCCTTATTGCTCAACTTCATGTTAGAGATCCAAATCTTTTTGTAGCTTCTTCAATTCACTTTCTAATATTTTTAGCTATGTCATGAGCCTAATGAACTTATCAGTTGGGTCCTCTAAATTATTTTGTACCACAATTGTACAAACATGTCTCTCTATTTTCTGCAATAGGTCTACATTTTTCTCCTTGAGGGGTGCAACTTCCTGATTTCTTTCCAACAATTCATTTTTCAGGATGTCTTTTTCCTTTTCTACCTATGTTCTACTGTAGGAAATTTCAACTTTCTCCTTAAAGATTCAACCTCATATTATCTAATTTGAATTAAATCTTGAATGGTTGTCTTATCTCCTGGGTTTTTCCCAAGCTTAATAACCAAGTAGTTAAACTCTTCATTCTAAGTATAAGTAAATATAGAAATTTCTTTTTCAAGTTTTAGTTGATCTATCACTTTTTGAAGAAGTGTCTATGCCTTATTTGTTTCTAAGGAAATTTTACTAAGATCATTGTAAATCATCTCTCTGGTTTTCCTATGCAGAGATATTTTGTATCGTAATGGAATTTCTTTGGTGTTAATAGAAAGATTGATAGTTCTGAAATCCACACTAGAAGAAATAGACTAAGAGACTAGGTGAGTAAAAGAAAATTTCACCTAGTTCCTCTCAAGACCCATGGCTGAGAGGAGCCTAGTATAATAGCTAGAGATTGACTGAGCTTCCAAATCTGTCATGAAATTAGTCTTCACCTTAGCATTCTTCTCTTCAATTTTTTGAAATCTCTCCTTCAAAATACTCAAGGAAGACTACTCCTCTTCATTTGGTATTGGAGATGACACCTTATTCCCCTCAATTGTAACTAGAATCCAACCTTACTTGAAGGCCTCTCTGTCAGCTATGATAGCTTTGTTTCTCTTCTCTGAGCTTTTTCTTTCTTGCTAGTCTGAGTACTTTCTCTATCAATGTCCATGATATCTGCAACACTTCTTTTCAATCAATTTTTTGTAGGAAAAGGGGTTTCCACATCCACACCTCGTTGGGTCTCTATTGGGAGTAGCCCAACTTGGCCTAAATTTTGGTAAAGACTCTGCATTTTGAGGAGTGAAGTGCGCAGTAGAGTAGCAGAGCGCCAAGTGGACCACGTAGCGAAGGAGTTGGAATATACCACGCGGTATAAGGGTGTCAGAGTGGGTTGAAGACCCTCCTTTTTGTAAAAGCATGTAATAATGTAAAATATCAATGGGTTTTGGGACCATATTGCTTATTTTAGGGAGTCCATGGTATTTGGACCATGTTATTGTAAAGATGTAACCCTTGATGTAATAGTATATATAGGGTCAAATAATATGAATAAAATCATCTTATGATCCACATCTATGTTATTGTAGAACTCTTGTGATCTGTTGTTTGGGAAAAGAAGGCGAAGCTTTGTAGCAGAGTGCGCAGAGGCTCGATTCTACAGCGAAGTGCGCAGATGACCTCCAGCTGAGTGCACAGGTCAAGAACAGTTTGTTGTAAAAATAATCATTATATTAGCAATAGTTCTTGTGGACATAGCCCCACATTAGGGTGAACCATGGTAATTTGGTGTCTTCATGTGTATATTTTCTTATTATTTGTTGTAGCGTAGAAGTTCATTACAATTGCACTTTATTTCAGTATAGTGAGGATTTATGGCTTTACATGGTAAGTTTGAATGATTAAACGAATGTAGCGAAGTGATTTATGAATTTTAAGAACAAAAAATAATATAAAACACCACATCACATCATCCTTCAAGGCTACAGAAACCTAGTTCTCCATCGTCTCATAGTCATTTCAGGTGAGACTGCGATTTTCTTGCAGGTCGTTGTTGAAAGGGCCAATGATTCACGATTTTGTTGGTGTGAAATATAGATCAAACCCGAGTCGGGCCAAATCATAACCAATAAATGCTTTTGTTGTTGGAACCAGGATATTTTGAGGGATATGTGGATGTGGCATCCATCAAAGAAAGAGATTCAAGATTGGCTAGAATCGAAGGAACGCAAATTTGCAAATCAAGGGAACAGAAACCCTCAGCTGACATCTAAATCTTGGTTACAGAAGTATATTTTAACAGATCAATATGAAAGTTTCTTCACATCATTTCCTGTCGAATTTTATGAGTGGATGTCAAGGTTGACTGAAAGAAAGACCTGTTTTAAAGGTGGAGAACCTACGGTGTGGACTCCTGAACTAATACAACGAATCAAGAGCACTAACAATAGGATTTCAAGGGCTGTATATTAATAGATTGATAACATATTGGGAGAATTGATTACTGAGTTCACAGTAGACTCGACTGTGTCCCACAACGAAGTGGAATGGTGATTCTTCAGAGGACCACGAGGTAAGTATTTAAATTCTTTGAAACTTTGGATTAATATGCTTCTGTGTGAAAAGGGAGTTTTATGAATGCAATCAGATCGTTAGTTTACTTATGTTTGGAAGAAGAGAGAATATATTTGAGCTAGAGATTGCAATAATGCGAAGTGGAAAGAGATATAGAGTAGATACCAGAAAGAGAGCTCGTGGACTAGACCCGAAGACTTTTGTAGAGACTGAGTATATATGAAAACAAAATATAAGATAACCACCTGATAAACACCAGGTAGTTTCACAATATTCACCTTCCCATCCTGAGAGTTTGGAAAAGCCAAAATACAGTAATAGCCAGGGTGCTTTTGGCTCTCCCCATCCCCCTACCAGTCCCCCTTCTCCCCTTATACCCACCCCCCTCTCCCCCTCCCTTACTCATCCCCTCCTCCTCAAAGAAGAAATATGGATGATGATATTAAGCTCGCTGATTTCAAAGGAACTCGATCGGAGGATCCATAACAATTTTGGTTTTCATGTGAAGCTATATGGACCATGAAGCAGATCAATGATGAAAATATAAAGAAAGCACATCTCATTACGATGCTTCAAGATAGAGCATTGACATAGTTTATGAAGTATTCAAATATTCATATTAGAACATTTGTAGATATTAAAGCAACATTATTCAAATAATTTAAGAAGTCGAATTCTGAGTCAGAGTGCATCACTGAGTTGAAAGAAATTAAATAGAGACCTACTAAGTATTTTCAGGAATTTAATCAAATATTTAAGGAATTTTTGGATCAAGTGAGCTTCGACATAGCTCCACAGCAACATCAAGAATGGTTTATAGTTGCATTGTTATCGCATATTAGATAACCATTGTTGGAACAAAAGATAACAAGTCAAGCCGAATCTCTAGAGATTGCGATGAAGTTGGAAGCTTCGCCTATATGAGATACTAATGCAGGTATGCAATAGATTCATAGTCAGTTGATGAACCTAACCCTATAGATACAAGATATTAAGAAAATCAAAGAAGTCAGAGAAGAAGTATGGTGTACGAAGTGTAGATCGGAGGGCCATTCTAAAGAACAATGTCCTTTCTTTAGGGATTACATGGCTAGTGGGGCACTGAATCCCTTAAATGCAGGATCCAGCATGTGGTGTGAGCTATGTAAGACTAGATGCCAACATCGCCTAGAATATTGTTACCTATTACAAAAATATGTGCAGACTCCAAGGAACCTATATTACAAATTATGTAAATCAATAGGACATGATGAGAATAATTATCGAGCTTATGAACTAATGATGGAGCGTGGTGTTGATGCTTATAGAATGCAAGCATAAGAACATGGACATGAAGGCAATGGAAAATGCAGTGGTCTGGGAGGCTACCAAGGAAGAGGTTGAGGTGCTAGAGTTGGTTGATGACGTGGACAAATCATTTTCTATAACTGCAGCTAGGCATGTCATTTTGTGAGAAATTGTCAGAACCCTACAACAACATATAAGTAATTTAAATCCTCTAACCATGTAATCAAAGAATACCCTATACTTATGGAAAAGATTAAAGAAAAAATGAATCAACAACCAACACATAATATTAAAATGATGAATGCTGAAAGGAGGACCGACGAACCTCGAATAAGAATTGCCACTAGAAGTGGATTTGTGACCGAAAGTGATAAGGAGATGCTAAGAAAGAATATGAAAGTAAATGGTTTAGAAAAAATGTTGAGAAATCTCCTGTTTTGATATTCAAAAGGAAAAAGAAGTATTTTTGGAAGCCAAATGAAGCTTTATATATGTTGGATCTTTGACCTCCAATTCACAACCGAAGCATAGAACTAGCTACAATGTTGCATCAACCTCAACGCAAAATCAAGCTTCAACGTAGAAGCGAGCTTTGACACAAAATCAAGCTTCAATGTAGAATTGAGCTTCGACACAGAATCAAGGTTCGACACAGGATCAAGCTCTGATACAAGACTAGGATTCAACAAATCAAGAAGGTGTTTTAAAGTCTTTTATGTAGACTTGTATAAATTTATTAAGAGATCAAAAGGTTGTAGAAGGGCTTCAAAAGTTGATAGATTCCTATGCATCCAAAGAAGCATTACGAAGTGAGATGCGTGTAGTCAATAGTTTTCATCGACAAAAGAAAACTGGAAGAGAGATGAGGCTTAGTGCACAGATAGGAGTATCCTGGATCTGGGATATTATGCTAATGTCTTAATGAAGCAGACATGGGAGTTAATGGGTAAGGTGAAGCTACAATGGTCACCTATTTAGTTAAGGATGGAAAATCAACAAAATATATTCCCCTTAGGAAGACTACCAGGTGTAATAGTGGATATTGAAGGACTTCTCATATTGCTGATTTTGAAGTAATAAAGATCATTGATGATAGTCACCGCTATCCTACATTGCTTGGAATTGATTAGGCATTTGAAAATATGGATATAATTAATCTAAAGAAGAGACAGATGATATTTGAAGGGAATAATATGAGAGTAATTGCTCCCTTGGATCCATTAGAATGGGTAATATACACACAACCAGTTAGAGAAGAATATTGCGCAACTGATATAGATAATATTTATGAAATGATAACAAAGGAACATGATTGGGTTAACCCTACTACAAAAGTGTTGGGATGGGGTCCCTGGGGTTAAATTTTGTATTTCCTTTTTGTAAAAATGTAAATTATTTGTGATTTGTGGAAGCATAGTGTGAAGATAGTAAGAGTGAAAGGGACTTTAGTCCCTTAGGTTGCTAGGTGTTAAGAAGGTGTTGACGGTGTTGGACCCACCAACATGTCAAGGGGATCTCCCCGGTAAGAAGTCCCAATTAGACCTCAAACCATTTGGTGTAGGAGTCCCAACAATGGACCGTATAGCAATGCCTTGACCTCAATTTCACACAGAGGCAAGTAATATAACTCTGTTAGTAGAAAGGGTGTGACCACTGCAGTGAGTCAAGGAAGGTGCATGAGAGGTTCTAACACTAGTGGGTTGAGATGAGTGCACCTAGTAGGAAACTTGTAATAGTACTCGGATGGGAAGGAAATGCATGAGAGAATATGAATCACAAGCTAAAAAGCAAGTCAATTGGAAATCCAAAGTGATGGTTAAACCAATCAACACATTTCAGAAAGATTCATACATGCTCATACGAAGTAGTCCATACATGCATGCGTAAGAAAGAAAATACATATGCTATTTATAGTAAACAAGACAACTGGAATACAATACAACATATGCATGAAATTTGATGGCTCTTATTATATAAAGAAGTGTAAGTTCCAGCTATACAATACATCCATGTAAACCTGCTAGCCCCAACAGTGGAACATTACCGCCGCATCTGCGTGCTCCTCCAAAGAGATGTACTAGCTTTGTGCAGTGGAGAAGCCAAGGCACGTTACAATATTGTCCAAACTCTCTCCAAGATAGTCATATCGAAATCTTGGTTGACTAAAAGTCTATACAATTAGTTATGCTGGACTATTTATAGCAAAGGGTGGGGTGGCCCTTGACATTCCCCTTTGTGACAATTCAACTACCCTCATGATTCTTTGCCTACTCTATGACTGTTACATTCAACTATTGACACTTGACCTACACTTGACATGACGTTACATTATAATACACATGTACCCATGTGAGACAACTGGCTTCAGCAAGCCAAACTAGACATCACCCTGACTTAGACAACAATGGAAGTCCAACTCGTCAACATCTTCATGTTGATCGATAGTAACATACTGATGCCAAGATCTGTAGTCCTTGATGGTGTCCATGTGTTCCATGGTGACATCTATTTGAAACTTGACCCTTGCCTCCATAGCATCCAGGTACACTGCTCGGGCTCCTCTATCCAACTCATCTGAAAGCATGTGCAACATTGTCTTCAAGGTAGTCGGACCGACAACATACTTGTGCATGATGTCTGCACTGATAGGCAAGTCTGGGCTGGTGGAGATGTGCCTCAACTCGTCGAAGTATGAGTGATGCTCTAGTCAAACCTGTTTCTTTGTCTTCACGTGGGTTAGAGTCCCAAGTGATGGGATCGCATGTGTGCACACCACAACATCCATCCTCTTGAATACTCGTGCATGGGAAGCCTGTATGCTAGTGATGAACTGTGGGAGCTCTTCATAATTTCAGATTTGACTCTAGATACGTGCCTTTAGCTCGACCGCGTTGGCCCTAATCATCTTAGGCAAGTGAAGTGGGGCTCCCTTATACTTCATCGTCCATGTTTTCATGTCATCAACAACAACATGCAAGTTCATCAAGATATGTGTTCTTCTAGCACATCGCTGCTGCCATCCATATAGATGGATGATTGCCTCATGTACAGTACCAAACTTGGAGTACAATGCTTGCATAACTATGCTAAGGGACAATACTTCATCTAGTATTTCCTTCTTTAGTTCAGCTTGGGCAGACATTGTCACCAAGTATCCTCCTTTCTTGGCCGTTTGTAGCTTCTTTTCCATTCGCTCACTCTCAACTATTAGGAAGTGAACACTTGAGCTAGTGCCTTGGCATACACTTTGGTTTGCATCGGCCAAGGTAGCTAGATGTTTGCGCACATCAGTCATGATCACTCACTCCTCAACTTGCAATGGAGATGTATGATCCTCCAGAGTTGACACTCTACAACACTGCACAACTCTATGTTGGGATTCGTCGAACGAGATGTTGTGCATTTCTTCTTCCGGCTGATCACCAAGGATATCAATGCCTCCTTGGTCATTCAAGACTTTCTCATCATCTGGATGCATAGAAGTGGGTGATTTGACCTCTTTGTGGTGAGGCATGAGGTGGTGCCATGTTCCAACTCCTATTTTTCCATGTCTGCATCCAACTGTTTGAAGTGCTTGTTCTATTGTGTTCTCTATATATGTAGGGGAAAGCAATGAATCGATATATGTTCTCATTGCAGTGTTGTAAAGAAATGGGAAAAAAGAATAAATACTGCCTGATTGCATTCTGTAGAATACCCAAACGTGGTCATGCTCTATAGTGGGCGTATCAGTCCACCATCAAGCTTGCATTCTGAGTTCTCGATCACTACTTCTTTATATGTACAGTATATCGGATTTCAATTGACAGCTGGGAACAGAGGGGGACAATTAGCAAAGAAGAGGAGGAGTAGCTACTATTATCTTTATTTTTCAATTGGGATCAATATTTATCAAATGAAATGGTAATGGGAAAAAATGTATATTATGAGAAAGTTAAGAGTAACAGATACCTGGTATCATAGGATAGTCTTATATCTAATGCTGTTGCACTTCTCTATAATGTTTGTGAAACTCCTGTTCCTTTTGGAGTTGCTCCCTCAGCTCATGCAACTCCTTCTCTGCTTCTTCCATTCTCTTCTTATCCCTCTACCTTTGCATGATTCACATGTCGCACTGGTGCCTATTTCCCTCTATAGCCATTGCTACTTTCTATACCAATGGATCTACTCAAAACTTGTAGCTTTGCTCCTCCTCCATGCGATCGACAATCTTCCTCTTACCTTTGTCGCGCACTGGTATGCTTGCCTCTGCTTCCAATGCTGCTATTACTACTGTTGGTGCTCTCTGTCATGCTGCTTCATGTTGCTTCACTAACCACTCCACAATGAATCCGACCTATTCATTGGGTCTAGAGAAATTGTAGCAATATCTCCATGGGTCCTCCTCGGCCCAATGAAACACCCTGTGGATCCAGTTGAGCTGAACGCTCGTGTAGTGATCTTTCACAATGAAATGTGGGTCATATGGATTGTAGCTTTAGAGGTCGAGTAGGTAATTCCTCATCTGTTCTACTTCGACATCCACTTGCTTGATACTCTAGATCTCATATAACCCAATCTACAATAGAAGAGAAGGCCAAGGTGCCTTATTCTTCTGGTGCAGTATAGCTTTCAATCCTGTTGAGATTTCATATGCTACTTCCTGCATGACAAGCACATCCAAGGAAAACTTTGGTAGAACATGCAGAGGCTTCTCCACTCTGAACATTCGGATGAAAATTTTGAACGGCAAGGCATACCAATCAACAATGCCCAACAGTGCCTCCATTGCTTCCTTTTACATGCAGGGTGGATCCTGTTCAAATATCATCTTGTACATAGGGGTGACAAAATGACCAGATAGCCATGTGATTACTCATCTGAAGCTACTTTCGAACAACAACTTGAAATATGCATTCATAGCAGTCTCCGTCAGTGACCATGACCAA
>APFE030324467.1:171248-201241 GCA_000404065.3 Pinus taeda | reverse complement strand
ATGATCATTGTTGATTCAAAAGACCACTTCATTCTCTCTATGCTCTTTGCTTAATTATTTTTGGGAATGGGAAGGTGATGTATGATTTAAGTATCTTGGTCCTCCTAAATTTATTAGATGATGCAAAGTAATTAGTGTTGCTAAAATCTGCATTAATTTCTAATCAATTTGTTGGTTAAATAAAAAAAAATAAGGAAGAAAATAAATCCATATATTTGTTTAACTTCCATTAAGGACTATAAGAACTGTTTAGGCATTGAATTAAAAAGGTATTAAAAATATCATGAAAAAAATGGATAGCTAACGTATCTAGTGAAAATAATGTTTTAAAGTTCGTTTTAATTTGAAAAGTGTATGGGTAGGGGGTTTAACAAAAGGATTTTGGAATGTATTCTTTAACATTTAATGGAATTGGAAGTAGGTTTTGAAATTCTGTAATGGCACATGTTATGTCACAAGTTCATTAAATGAACCCCATCTTTCAAGTTTTCAAAAGTATCTCAACACCATCCAAATGGGAGTCAAGAATCGCTCCAAGTCATTATACATCAATGAAGAACACGGTCACTTTCATATAATCAAGAGACAATGTTGATCATTAAGATTTCATTTATGATAATCGAGTCTCCCCTCAAATACCAACACCATTATTGAAATCATTATCATTGCAAACAAAAATTAGGATGCTTTAATTCCATTATTTCGCAATACAAAAACTATTGTGTCGAGGTATGGCCTTACATAACTCCACAAATTAGGCCAAAATGTTATACATTAACAATTTTAAAAAAAGGGAATTAAACAAGATTTTTTGTTATTCTGTTCATCCAAAAATTTTGGTTTGAACATTCAACCACTAGATTTGAGATGCTCCCTCATTTCACTCATTACAATGTGTTCCCTATTATTGAAACAATCTCGAGAATTTACAAATATTGATTATTGTCCACCTAAAAAAATGAGATCCTTCCTTTTCTTGTGGAATCCTAATGTCTATGATTGCAAACCCATTTTAGTTCCCTTTCTTAAATGATTATCTCTTTTACTAGTAGATTGGATCTAGTCATAAGAGTAGAAGAATGCTAGGTGCAAGTGATGCATCCCATTAATAGGTATATTTTGAGGTTCATTATGTTATCCTCCAACCCTTAGAATTCTACTTTTCTCACATTTATTCGCATTTTTAGTCTTGATATGCTTAGAAAGAAGAGTAAAAGGTGTTTGTTATAGTATGTGGCCTAATGTGATTAAATTGTAGGAAAAGGAAGAATTTTTGAAGCATTTACTATGCAGGGGCTTGATGGAGACAACCAGGAGAGAATCTAGGGAGGTTTGAAATATCTATCTATATTTTTCTTCATAAGTGAAGCAAATGTGCTAAATTTAGCTCATAAAAGGGAACAAAACAATTGACATAACTAACTCGCTCATAAATTAAATATAAACTTTACTTGAACATATCCCAAAGGTGAGAAAAAACCACTCCACCTATAAATTTATGATTTCAACGTGATATATTTAAGATTAAAATTAAATGGATGTATTAATTAAGTAAAAAATTAATTAATATATAATTAGTGTTAATTATATAATTTAAATTAGTGATAAATGTTGATAAATATTAAATATGTATCTCATAGTATCATTTTATGTTATTTTAAAATGAAAATGATAAAAATTATTTTAATTTTAAATAATTATCAAAATTGTTTGATTAATATTATATATGTGTTTAAATATATATATAACATGAGTTTTAACCATAGAAAGTTACCACATTTTTATTATAAAGAATTTTAATTTATAAACAAGATTTTTACAATATTATGGATCAA
Source organism: Pinus taeda (assembly GCA_000404065.3). Classification (NCBI taxonomy): domain Eukaryota; kingdom Viridiplantae; phylum Streptophyta; class Pinopsida; order Pinales; family Pinaceae; genus Pinus; species Pinus taeda. The sequence goes on along the minus strand of APFE030324467.1, from coordinate 199,406 downwards.
TATTATCATTTATTAATACTACGTGTCATAAAATTCTAACTCATATTTATATTGCATTAATATAATTAAAAGAGTAATAAAAAGATACTATTGTTTTTTTATAAATATGTCTATACATTTCTATTGATAACTGAGAAAATTACATGAAATAAACAAAACTTTGACAATTCTAGAGTAAACAAAATTCCCCATTCCAAATGTATAAAGATGAACACAGTAAATATTACCAAAAAAAAATTATTATTTATATAAATATTTTATAAAAATTAAATTCCACTATTTACCTGGATAATTATAATAGTTAACTTTAAAATTTTAAAAAACCATTTCAAAATTCACATCATATATTATCTCATAATTAAAATAACATTATTTATTATATTTATGATTATTACTATGAAAATATCTTAATCTAAGTAGGACATTCTTCTAACCTAGTTAATTAATTATATTTATATATATATATCCGTTTTGGTGACCTATCTTGACGATCACCTGTCAAATCAATAAAATAACTATTTTAAGATTATTTTGCTTCACGAGCATACATTTTTATTTTTGCTTCAAAAGTCAAATCTATTTTTTTTAATTGTGTCACAAGAAAGGTAAATATTAATAATTATGTGCAATTAAAGTAAAAATCATGCAACGGATTTGATGAACAATATAATATAAATTTATATATTTTGGAACAAATCGAAGTTGGCCTTCTAATCACTTCTACGTAGTTTTTGAGTTGAGCAGACTGCAGGGAAATGGAGGGCTTTCTCATGAAAAATGCACAGTTTTCCAAGTGAGTAGCGGGTCGACTGACTAGAGGGCTAGCTAGAAAAACTGCACAATTTTCTGAGGGAGACAGGGACGGGCACTGGGTGTCTGCCCATCCTGTCTGCACAATTTCCTTAGTCAACAAAATGGGCAAGATCTATAGCCTCTGGGCAATTTTTGGGGGGATCATTCCCAAGGTGACTGTTAGGTCAAATTCTTCGGTTGACCAGCAAGAAGGTTGATTGATCTGCTTTCAGGAAACGCAACTTGAAATGGCTTGCTTGGTGCTTTTGCACTGTTCTAGGTGACAGTCGATCGAGTCAATGGCAAAGTGAAGGTCCGGTTGTCAGAGGAGAATTCGGTTGTTAGAACTTCAACAAAATGACTAAGTGTGTGAATGAGTAAAAGGTGCATACATGATCTTGCAAGCACACACTTACATGACTTGACGACGAGACGACTCAAACCATCCAGATACATATGCTCAACATGATTGACCGACCGTGTGAGCGACAAGTGTGATGCTTGTGATTTATCATTGGTTGACCGTGACAATGCTTGCACGACAGTGTATATGACTTGGTGTGTGAGTGCAATGAATGTTTACGTAGTGAATACATCATGTACACACGAAGCGAAGACCTTGTGTACTACCAAAACATGGTTGCAAGCATGACATTAACATTGACATGCAAAATTTGTCAATGAAATGATCAAGCAAGGTGGGTATGAAGACTCACACGATCTCATGGAGTGAACCTAAGTGCATGCAGTCATCCAGTAAAACTCTCAAAGGAGGCTCCGAACTTGGATACATGCTGAAATTTTGGAGGGTGTTGCAACCACTCCAACATATGGTCGTACTAACACATATGTGTTGAGATAGTTGATATGTACTTGAGTGTAATAGGTGACGGTTGTAGCGTTATGTCTAATGGCTATGAGTTGACTATGGATTTTGACATGATTTTTGGTCTTGGTAAAGGTTGATTTCAAATTGATAGATATGATTGTCTTGATATTTGGAGCATGTGGTTGACATGTGTGAGCAGTCGCGGGGTAACATGCTTGGTATTAGTATGACAAGGTAAGGTAACTAGTATGTTGTTATGTTTACTTATGCACTAAAAATTATGTGTTTATGGTAGTGTGATGTAGAGAGTTGCATGGCAAGAGAGGTTTCCATAAAATTGTGAAGAAGGCTCAAGTTGAGCTTTCCTTTGGAAGCATTAAGAACCATGGGGATGGAATCATGGTGTTTGTTTCTAGTTTTGCTCTTTTGGTCTTTTGTGATTTGTTGAGCTTGATTTATGGGTTTTGATTATTGGCTATGGAGCTTGATTATCTTCCTTATTCAGGGGTATCTCCGCATTGGAACCCATTTCGTAATCTAGCAGCACATCGAACGTAAAATGTATGCCGCGAGGGGGGTCCAGGGGGGGAACAATGATTATTTGGTTCCCCCCCAGCAGGGGATCAGGAGAAGTGCCACCGATGCTAAAAATAGATGTAAAATTTTCTTGTAAAATGTTGTAATTTCATTGTCAATCTGGGTCGTTCATTAGGCGGAGATCTAACGGTAGAAGTTATGTTTATGTAGATCTATATAGATCTATATTCTGTCTATGTAGATCTATATTCCGAGTGAGAAAGAGAGAGGATATTGTGCAAGAGAGAAGATGGAATTACAGTGGATCTATTGTAGGTTGTATCTCTTCAGTTTGTTGGATAATATAAAAGGAAGGACTGGCTATTTCTCCATGGACATATCCCAAATTAGGTGAACCACATATATCTGTGTCTCTCTTGTTTTATGCATTTTCTTTGTTTATATTTTTGCAATATATTTTATGTGTTCCATTGCTCTGTAATATATAATTCACTAACATTGATTGCGTCTAGTGTAAGGCCTTGTCACTTTGTTGTGGTGTCATGTTGTTATTGGTTTTCATGGTATTCTTATTGTTTGTTTCTTGTGCTTGCCTTCTAAATTTTTACTTGGGAATTGGTTGGGAAAGAGTAAATTTAATGGAGCTCGGGAATAAGTGAATGAAATCCAATAGGCAATGTAAGACTCAAACAAAGTTAGTGCATGTATAAGGGTAGTTAAAGGCAAGTGTATGACAACTAGTTGGATTAGTTGGGCCCATTGAGGTAAATAGATGGTGATAGGAAAATCATGAGAAAGGCAACAAAAAGGGTAAAATAAATGGATTTGAGGTTTTAGATGCCTTGGCTATGTTGGGAACCATTTTTCTCAATATTGTGCATGTTGTGCATGAATAAAGGAAGTTCTCTTAACCTTTACCTTATGATATCTAGTAATTATGTTGTGATCACGATTATGCTAATGTCTATATATGTATACATGTATGTATGTCATGTCTGACAGGGTCATCATGGATCATGATTGTTTTTATGCTAATGTTTATATGTATATATGTATGGATGTATCTATGTCACTGTCTGACAGGGTTGTCAAGGATCATTCTATGGAGGAATGATTGCTTACACAAGTGAATGACATAAAAGGGTTCCTGGTTTATGAGGAATCAAACGGGAAGAGTATTCCTAAGAAATCTACAATATCAGTATCATGTGGTTATGAGTTGATATTATGTTTATGTTATGGAAATGCTATACTGAGGGATACCTCAGCGGAATGAAAACATCGTCATCTATGGTATGCTAGGATAAGCACGGATGGCAGAGAGGCATTGGAAGCAAGGTTGCTTGGTAGAGGTAGTGTGGTCTTGGATGTGCAGTGCTATTGTTGTGTATATGTTGCACATATTTTATATTAAGTGATTGTACCTATGGTGTTGTGTGCATATTTCCTATGTGATGCTGGTTATAGATGGTGTTGTGTACATGTCATGAATGTGATTTTGTGTACATGTGGTGTCGTTTACATGCCGTACATGTGGTATTGTGTACACGTTGTGCAGGTGGTGCATTGTACATGTGGCATTGTGTACACATTGTGTAGGTGGTGTCGTGTACATGTGATGTTGTGCACATGTTTTGTAGGTGGTGTCAGTGTCAGTGTCTTCATGCTACCATCAGTGATCAAAATTCACTCTTTTTCATTCATATTAGGAGTCCCATTCTAATGAGTTGCATTCCATTAGGTCATGGATCAACTGATGGTGGGCACATTTCAGTTTTTCCCTCATGACACATATCCACTGACCTATTTTCCTGTGTGATTCAGTCAATGGTTCAGGTCTAGGTTCGTTTTCAATTTATTTCATTAAATAGGTCTTAGGTATTAGGGTTATAGTCTCATTAGGTATTAGGGTTTCACCATGTCAAATTTTTAGTAACCATTGACTAATAATGGTCAGCAGACACTTGAGGATGACAATAATTATCAAGAAAGTTTTAATATCATAATTTGTAAACTTAATAAGTTATTCACCTCAAAACCAGTTTGAGGTGAAAACAGAGCATTGGTATTTATTTGTAAATTTCATGTAATTATATTTTTTTCTCGTGTGTAATTAATGGTCTCATGCTGCTCCTTGTCACATACTGATATTTCCAAATACATGCCACTGCAAAAGAAAAAGATCATCAAGCATCAGTTCACTTATTTCAAGCAAAAAATCAAGCATCCAAAAACAGAGTATTTGAAAAGGCCAATAGACATTATAAAGTGGGTTTTGAAGAATGAAAAATCAAAAGTTCCCAAGCCATATAAAGGTCATTTCTCTCTCAAGTTATTTCATTGTTTGAGTTGAGTTTCATGAGAAAAAACTTGATTTTGAGGTGTTATTGAACAAAGGGAGGGAAATTATTGTGTTTTTGGAGAAATATGCCTGGCACTATGCAGCAAAGCCTGGCGCTATGCGTAGGAGCTGTGCTACACACTTGGGTTTTTCCTGTTGTGTTATTTTGAACTGGCACTACACACTTGGGAGAATGCACTACACACTTGGAAGTTGAGCTACAAAACGTTGTAAATCGCATCAAATCACCTCAAAACTCCCAAATTCCTCCATTGCAAGTAAGTAACATCAATATTCTTGCTTAAAAGAATTGTTGCATCAGTCTTGGGTGGTTTTGTCTCTTAAAAAACATCAAACCCTAATTGTCACCAAATTGTCTCATATATTGTATATAACTCACTCATTATTGCTGTCCTTTATAATCTTTTACTGTTTCCCTAAATCCCATCCTCCCATACATAATTCCCTAGACAACATTCCCTAAACGTTTCCCTAATTCCAAAACCCTCTACATATTCCCCAAACCCTACACTATTCACTAACCCTACTCACTCCCTACATCCCTTTCCCACTCTTGTTCACCCTCACCTATTTTCCTATTCAAATCTCTTCATACTCATCTTACCTTCATTCACCAATTCACTACACTTCATTCACCACAAGAGAAACAACTGTACAACAATGGAGAGGGACAATGAGTATGAACTGGAAGAAGAAACCCTTAGTGATAGTTCCAAGGAGAGAGACACATGGGGAAGAAAGCCTCATAAGGGAGGAAAACATATTAGAGAGGAGCCCACCAATTTGAGGGAGCTGAAAGCCTACCCATTTGCCCTTTCTTATTTCATACATCATTCATGTTTTAGTTTTTGTGAAATGGTGGAAAGGGTAAAATCTCGTCATGAATTAGCAAGGTTGTTTGTGACACATTTAGACAACAATGAGGTAAACCTTGCTAGAGTTACATTCACTTTGTCACCAGCTATCATTTCAGAGGCTACAGGGATTCCAAATGTCGGTGAAAAGTGGAACAAAGGTCAGGACATTGACATAGAGTACTATAAGCCTTACATCAAGGCTAAATATCATAACGGACTCAAGAGAGTATTCCCCTTTAAATTCTTAGAGGTCAGGTTTGCTCCATTGATGAAGATCATCATCAAGTACTTTACCTGTGAAGGCAGGTTCTCCCAACTGTATGCCTACCACATTAGATTGTTGAGGCATTTCACTAGGGTGAAAATGATGAATATCCCCTACTTCATGTTTAGAAACATAGAGAAGATGGCATTCATTGTAAAGAAGAAATCATACCCCCAACAGTTAACCATCATTTACCACTACTCTTTGATTAAAATCATTGTTTTGCATTAGCTAAACCTTCTCACCATGCCATGGGAGACCTTCATTTCTCATCAAATGTTCGAGGGCCCTCAAGTCTTTTCATCAGTTCCTCATGAAGAAGGTGGACCTTCAGGACATGAAAAGGTCTAAGAGACTGAAACTGCTGGAGTGCCAGTATTTGTGACATATGAGAGGGGGACTAGGAAATTTTTTGCAGCTGCTAGGTGAGTATTATCTCCACAAGGTGTGGAAGGGGTCTCGCCTTCATCTTCATGCCACATGCAAATGCTATCTCCACAAGGAGTGGAAGGGGCTTTGCCTTCTTCTTCAGCTAAATAGGTATAGGTTGGGCAAAATCACAAGAGAAAAGGTAAAGGCAAGAAAAAGATGCATGAGAAGTATCCTAGTGATGGGCAAGGGAGAGATTTTGACTTTGTTGATCATGAGGAGACACAAGGAGTGGATGTCATTGATTTGGATGCTCAAGATCCAAGGATTGTTAAAGACATGATCATTAAGGAACAAGAGGCTGAGATACAAGCCTTGTTAGACAATTTAGAGAGGTATAAATTGGTCATCAAATATCTAGAGCAATAAAACAAACAATTCACCGACAAGAAAGTCCTCATGGAGTTGCAAATGATCAAGGAGAATAGGCAAAAGGGTAAGAAGGCAAAGGTCAAGTTGACCTCCATTGAGAAAGGGATTGAGAATGACAGGGAAACTTGGCTTGAGAGGGTAAACATACACCTTGAGAGGCTGCTTGAGAAGGCCAATAGAGACAAGAAGATGCTTCGCCACATGGCCTATCACTATATGACCCAAAACAAAATATGAAATATAAGGATGAGGAAGGTTAAGGCAAGGTTGAGGAAGGCCTTGAGGAGCAAAAAGGAGCAATACAAGCTAAAAATCTTAGCTGAGGCCTCACTAGCTCATCAAAGAAACTAATGACTGAGCATTGTGCCAAATCTGGGCAAGTTTTGACAAATTTTGGTCATTTTCAATTTTTGGAATTTGCAACATAGAAATTTGCCCTAGGTGCGTAGCACCACTGTCGCTACGCTTTTGACTGGGAGACTTTTTAGAGGAATGGTTTGCATATTTGGATTCAACATGATGAGAGCATCAATCCCTAAAAGTTTCAGCAATTTGGAGCAAAACTTGGTCATCTAAAGGTTAAAAAACCATAAAAAATGACCTCTCTGCCTCTTTTTAGACACAGAGGAAGCAGCCTTGGGAGATTCCACTTTTGAGGGGGCAAATGACCTCCAAATTCAAAAATTAAAGATGTTCAAAGACCATTCAGGAAGACCTTTCCAATGAGCTATCTTGGGCTCAATTTTGATAAGGGGAAGGCCTCCAAAATCAGCTAAGAAGTGGCACTACGCACTTGGCCAATGGTGCTACGCATAGAGCTAGTTTGCACAAAAATCCAAATTTCGCCTAGTTTTTCTACAAGTTGACTATTTCTCACATTTTGGAAGAATTTATGATTGTAAATGATATTATTCTATGTAAATGTAATTGTAAAATGACCTTACAGGGTAGATTCATAATTTTGAGGTGGTTTGGGGGTAAATGAATCAGTTTCCATGGTTTTAGAGGCAAGTTGGTCCACTACCTATATTCTTGTTCCTTGTTTGGAAATGGTTGTAAAACTCCCTTATCTCTTGGATTCGACCCCTGGTGGCTAGCATAGGTGGTTTTGATGTCTATATTATGTATTTTTTTAGTCATTAGCAAAGGTTGGACTCTCTTGGATGCTCTGAGCTACATTGTACATCTCTACAATAGTTTGGCAAGGAAATAAACTATGATTTGCAGCTATTTTTGTGGGATTCTTGTGGTAATGTGTTTTTGCATAGTTTCTCCTTCTTTCATTAGTTTTTCTCTTGTGTTATGTGTGCCAAAATCTAATTCATTCTTCTAAACTAAATGAAATCAAGATAGATAGGTAGAATACATTGCTGACAGTGCTCTGCCTTGGGAATACATTTAGTTTTTGATGTTTTCTATAGTTTGAAGAGGATACATAATCTCTGCATGCCCTCCTCAGATCCTCATCAGTCTTAGACCTGCCATCTCACTCAATTACAAGTGCATAAACACCTACCTACCTTGCGTCACAGAACACCCTACAATTCTTACTTGATTTCCTAGACCCAAAGCTGCCTCCTCCATTTGATCCAGCAACAAAACCATCAAAATCAACCAAAAACCCTAGAGCTACTATACCTAGCCTAAAATCCATATTTTATTTAGTCATCTGATTGATAAGGAGAGAGCCCTCTCCCGACCTGGTAGGGCTAGCTACCAAGTTAAGCTTGGTTTGTGGTTATCTTAGGATTGCCTCCCTTCAGCCTGAGGTCAATCTAGGCTCTAACATGTGGTACTGTGTACATGTTGTACATATGGTCTTGGTGTAAATATGGTATTGTGCACATGTCATTAATGTTGTGTTGTGGGCATGCGGTACTATGTATGTGCATTGTGTAGTTGTGGTATCGTGACATGTGTATTTATTGTATTGAACTTTCTGTATGTATATGTATTGTGTTGTACATCGAGTATAGGTGTATGTATTGTGTTGTGGTGTACACCAGATGTAGGAGTATGTATTGTGTTGTGTTGTACATTGGGTGTAGGTGTATGTGTTGTATCTCAGGTGTAGGTGCATGCATTGCATGGCGTTGTATGTTGTGTGTGGTTATATGTGAGTGATTTACGCTATGTGTATGTGTACATTGTTGAAGAGAAGGAACTAGGTGCTTTTCAGGTGTGGCAACCAATTTGGCATGTGTACAGAATAAATACAAAGGTAGAAGCTAAGGATTGATTAAAGGATAAGTATCAGTATTTTATTTTAGTTTTATTATGCATGTGATTTATGATTCTAGTCTATAATGATCACATGTGATCTATGATTATGGTTTATGATGGTTACATGTGATTTATGGTTTTGATATATGATGGTTGTGTTTTGAGTTAACTTGATGTGATATGTTTATACATGATGATTTGGTCAAAGATGCTAGCTTAACTTGTTGTGACAGGAAGTGAACATAATTGCAAGTATACCTTATTGGCATGACACTAATGAGGTATGATTTGAAGTTGTTTCAATTTATTTTGAATCTAATGTAAATTATGTGCTTCATACAAGAAAGAATGGGAAATGCTTGGGTTGGTTGGCTGAAACTGACTGCAAGGATTAGCAGCAATAGTGAAAGAAATTGGAACAGGTAGTAGTATGTTGGTAAAGAACTTCAAAAGCAGGGCCATTGTGGGACACTGGTACCCAATAATTTCCTTTGATTTCCATGAGCATGCTATGCCTGATATGATGGTTTAAAGGTAGGGATGTTACTTGGTTTTTGGACCTTCCGATGTGAGGAAACCTTGTCGAGGGATGGACTGCCATGGATGGGGATGCCAGTGGAACTTGGAAGGTGCGTGACTGCACAAAAGGGGTTAGCCAGATTTCCCGAGGGACTCTACAGCAGAGAAGGGAAGGTTGTGGATATATTTGTTTTGGTTATTAACAATTCCAAATGGAACCAAATGCACATTGGGAGTGTGCCTTGGAACAATGAGTCAGTAACTGTTCACTGAGAGGACAAGTAGCGCAAGATTATAACACTAGACATTGATGCAGCTTTTACCTTACAGTGGATTTTGGACTTCCTGGGAAGGAGGTAAATCTTGGTATTACTTTGAGGGTGGAGGTGTGAGCCTCTAGATTCCTCTTTGTGAATGCACGCATCATATCCTTTTATTTGTTGGTTAAGAAAATGTGCATATGTGTATATGTGTGTATTATTGTAAATATTGTATTGAGCTGAATTTATAAAGCTCCATAGACAGTAGGATTATTTGTTGGGTAAAGCGAACCTGTATGTGTGTATATGTGGTTATTATTGTGAATACTGTACTGAGTTTTGTTATAAAGCTCTAGTAAATGGTATGATTGTCATATTTCAGTATTGGTCATTGTAAATATTGTAAAAAGTTGTATTACAAATCTCCATGTGAAGTATGTTTTGTTTTCAACAATCTTTTTGGTTATAGGTGTCATTGAACACTGAGGATAGTGTTCCCCCAAGGGGGAGGGTTCAGTAACAACACTAACAAAAAAATTAATGTAAAAAATATATATAAGACCATCATCATGGGACACATATTCCAAGATGACTGGTGGGAAAAAAATCCTAGTGGGTGTCACTTCGGTTTATTATGGACAAGGAAATTGGCAAAGGCAATGGAAAAGGATTTTGAAAGGAAAAGTGGATTTCATTGGAATTTTATTTATGAAAATAAAAGAAATTAGGTGAAAGGTCACAGGTTGCATGTGAGTAGGAAATTGAAGGAAAATAATGAAAAATAAAAATGCATGCCTTGTTGATAAAAATGATTCTAAGGATCAGTTCGCAAGCTTTTGCTCAAGCTTGGTTAGGGTAACCTTTTGTCAGCTCAGTTTTGGAGCTCTCCCATTAGTCTCTCTCTCTCTATCTCTATCTCTGTCTCTGTCTCTGTCTCTCTCTCTCTCTCACACACACACACTCTTGGACACTTAGAGTTTTCTTGGAGCACTTTGGCATTGGATCAAGAGTTCTCTTCGAGTACTTTGGCATTGGACCGAGAAAGTAAAATAAGGCAAGAGGAAGGAAGGAGAAAGGAAGGAAGATCAGGTTCAACCAGTTACATCAGGATTCTTTGTGGGTATAGATTTTCATATTTGATTTCCTTGCTAGTTTTGGCATGCATGGTATTGCATGTGGTTATTTTCTGTCATAGAATGAGTTTTTCTGGGTGTGATCTAAATGTTTTTAGCCTAGTCTTGCCATTTCCATATAGCCATGGTGTGGTCGGGTTCTCATGTTTTAGTTGAGTTAGATTTCTGGATGGATTCGTAGCTGGGTGAGGTAGATCTCTAAATAAAAGAACACATGACCTAGTAACCCGTGAACCAGACTATGGTTTGCAGTAAAATTGTATTTTGTGTTTCATTGGTGAGCCTAGGAATCATCGACCGATGAATGGTGGGATATACGGTAAATCCTAGAGGTGGGTGCTCTCCATCAAGCCTAGTAATCCCAAGATGGGATAAATGGTAAATCCTGGAGAGTGGAGTCTCAATTACAGCCCAGTTATCCAGTGTGGATTGTGATCAATCCTAGAGACTAGGAGACAAGAAAATTCCTCATGGTGTAGGTGGAGAAATGTGGTGGCATCTATGCTTTTTTTGTCCTAGTGATTTGGTGGAGATCATGGTAAAGTTTTATTATATGTTTATTATTTTTGCCTAGTGAGCCAGTATGGATTGCGATAAAGCCTAGTTTCTATTGATGAGGGTGAGGTGTTTAGCCTCAAGATGCTTGGGTTGGTTCTTTTAGTTTGAAGTCCCACATTCATGCATGGAATATGGCATGGGGGTGATTGGATGAAGATAGATTTAGCTCAGCCAATCTATGGTCGAGTGGAACATGGTAGTCCCATACTAGGTTTGCCTTTGCATTCATTAATAAGAGCTTCTTTCCTTGGTATCTTATGTATAAATGTATTGGTTTATATGTGGATTATATGGCTGATGTATCCTTGATATTTATGTTGTTATTATTTTGGTTATAAGCATGTATTCTGGCAGTGATGATGTATGGCTCTCCTCATGTTTTGATTTGTAAGTGAATGAGCAATGTATCTATGACCTAATAGATGATAATGCAGCTAATGATGTAAGGGAACAATGCTTATTAGAGATTATTAGATAAGTATGAGACCCCTGTGCTTATATTTGTTGTTTAAACTTGTAGATTACATATTTGTGACATGTTTGAAAAAATGCATGTCATGGCTAGTGGGGGTCCAGTGAAGTCCTTTTTAAGTAGTTGAATTTCTATCATTATTATGTTGTTATCTTTTATTTATGAAAGTTTCACGGATTTCTATGCAGTGACTTGGGCTATGAGCCTAAAAAGGTGGCACAAATCCCAGAGTCGTAGGCACAGGACTGAGGAGAAAAGTCGCCAAATGCACCCATGCCTTTTTGTAGGAGCCACTAGAGCCTCCCATATGCACCCTTGTCCATATAAAGTGAGCATCCAAAGGTTTAATGGTCTAAAAACTCAGTGGGACCTAGTGACTCATCATGGTGGTGACTAGGAAGGATTTTGGGAGTCTTGTAGTAGGTATAGAATGTTTGTGTTGTGGGTTTCCATTGATTCCACTTCCTTAAGGTCACCTAGGAGGTATAATCCCATTATAGTGTCCTCTCATCACATATTTAACCCAGTTGGTCAAATACTAGGTAGATATGGGATGAGGGTGTTACAATTTCTGATGTAGCTGTTATTGTTTCTAACCTGCAACCGCAAATATATGAGCAATTAAAAGAAATATAAAACAATGAGCAATAGAAAAGATAAAAACTTTGAAAAACTGCACAAGTGACTGAAGGTCTTTCTTACTTTTTCCATATTAACTCGTTTGATCTAGTTTCGAATTTTACCTTGTTGCTTGAAATTTCGATCGTACAAACCTTACACCCTGCTTGTGAATACACACAAATCTATGTTTTCAGTTCTTGTGAACATTAGAAAATATCGAAACTTGTTTTTTTAAAGGGAGATTTCCAGGTAATATGGCTCTAACCATTTAGCAATTGGATCATGATATTTATAAAAACCACTTTGAAAATCCTCAGACTGATGAGAAGATAAATTCTTAGTTAAAACGTTGAAATCACAAAGATAATCTTCAATATAATGATCAAATTGGTCAATTAACATATAAGGTCCTCGATTCTTTATTGGTTCCCTTTGCATCCAATCACATGAAAATTCAACAATAAGAAATCTTTTATCACTCAAAACAATTGTTGACATTGTGAATCCAGGAAACCAATCAGGGTACTGAGTTGACAAGAGATTAAAAATATGTGTCTAATCAAACCTAATTCTTATACCAACACAAGGGTTTTGGTTAGCTAAATGATTGAATAAATCATAATTACTCCAGAAAAGGAAACATGCCATGTATATTATTAGGTTCATGATATGCACAAAATAGATAAAAAGATGATCATATTTGGAAGATTTTAACAGAGAAAATTCTTCAACCCAAAATGTCCTTTATCTCGATGATAAAAATGGCAAGCCTTGAAATTGTAAGGATCCATGAAATATGTGCTCTCCAACCCTCGGTCTAGCTCAAGGGGTTGACATGAAAAGGAACTAACTAGCCAAGAACCTTTCATTTGATCATAAATTCTATCTTAAATATCCACTTGAAATTAGTGAAATTCCTTTAATAATGAACTCATAATTAGTGGGTGAATGTTAAGGAAAGAGTTATGTGTGAAAATATGGATCCAACTTAGTTCAGAGATCTCAATAGGATCATAAGAACCTGACATAACCATCAATAGGAGCCAAAGTGTCTCGACTTCCTGATAGGTCTCAGAACTTTTTGATGGCGGATCATCAAATTTGAGTGGCTTAGAAACTTCAAGAAGTAGAGATGCACCACTATCATCTGATGTGTTAACAAAAACATTGTCAATTCCATGGTTTGATTAGATTTAGGATTAAGCATATTATTCTCTTGATGGATAGAAAATTGAGATACATCAATTTGAAAAATCCCTTGATCATTTAGAGTGGAACATATTCTAGCTGACTTACGAAATATTTATAGTTAAATAGATAATGAATAATATATTCAAAATTTTCATCCTCTATTTGTAGTATCACACCATTTTGTACTTGGTTGCAACCATGATCTGTCAAATAAATATTGAAAAAAATTAGGGGGTTACTGGTGTGATGAACTTATCAAACATATATAGGTACAATGAAGAGTGTGCTAGAGTTGAAGACGAATTGAAAGACTTGGGAGCATGAGCAACAATTGTACTTAGATTAGATTGAACTTGAAAGAACAATAGATCAACATCATTGTCATCAATATAATGGTCAAAGATAGGCATACCAATATGACACTCAGCTTGACTAGGATCTTCCAAAGATTCAAAAACCTAACAACTTACTCCTTTAGATTTTTCATCCAAGAATGTATGAATTAAAGAAGATTCAATATCATTTTGAATTAAAAGATCATCCCAATTCATAAATGGGGATTGTAAAATTTGAAGAATATATTATAAATAGATACCATGAAAATTCAATCCCTTAGAAGAAGAGAAGATACCATTTGATATACTTGGATATTCACCACCATATGTGTTAATGGAAAGAGAGATGTAATGGTGATGGTTATCTAAAGTCTCAACTTGAATGTGGGGTTCAGAGCCATTTGACAGGTTCTAAAGATTAGAAGATTGGATATCAACTAGAAGGAAAAGATTTATCATCTTTAAATAGGGGGTAAAGATAAGAAATATCTTCAAAAATTTACTCCTCTACATGTGAAATATAACTACCTCATTCTTGATTACCACTTGAAACACTAGGTTGAGCATCATTAAAAGTTGGATTAGGTTGACCACTCAGATTACAAAACAAGGAATCATGAAACATAGGTGGTAGTGGTTTTAGAATATCCTTAGAGACAATCAAGTTTTCATTTGGATCATATTCAATATTAGACTTATGTGCGTTAATATGATCTTGAAAAATGGAGGGATCAACTTTTACTTTGGGCTCCATGCAATTACCGAACCATTCCAAGTTATCCCCGATAGGATCTGAAGCATAAGAATTGGATGGAGGTTTAATGGATAGATAAACGGTTTGATTTTCAAATCTCAAAATTTTAGCATCATCACCAAGGGGCACCCAAATTGGTACTGGAAAAGGAGGAGGACAAGGAACAAAAGGAATAATATGTTCATCCTTAGAAGATTGAGGTTTCTCATGGTTAGCCAATGTTGGGGAGAGAGAATCATCTGGGGATTTGGATTCTAAATATCTGAAAATGAGTAGAATCAAATTTTAAATTTTTCCATAATGAAATCTGAATCAACCATTATTGCAGGAAATTCATATCAAAGGTGAAGAAACTAATTAAGAAAACCCTCTACAGAGTCACCAAGTTCCATTCTAAGAAAATCAATTCTATCGCATGCATCTTGATAATCATTCATGCCAAAGGCTTCACGAAGCTCCTTAACAAGTTGCTCGAGTGAATGGATAGAAGAAGCGGGTAATGTATGACACCATTTCTTAACTTGAACTTCAAATACGAGGGTGAACAAACTGGCCATGACATCTTTACAATGAATTCCATTAGAGAGACAAAAATGCATAAATTGAAAGAAGTGTCCAAGGACAGTTAGTTCACTCTTGCCATCAAACTTGAATTGAGACAAGTCATGAATGATTTCCACAGGGATGGTAAAATCAAGCTCCTTATAAAAACATCTTGGGATTATAATTTGGGAAAGAGCCATTTAAGATAAGATATTGAAAAGAGACTCAATGGGCACAACTTTTCATCTGGCCTTCCTTCTAGTGCCAGAATGTTGAGAATGCTAGATATCGCCAACATACAGGGGGTCTCCCTAATGTGAAGTCCCAACTAGACCTCACACTGTTTGGAGTGTATGGCTCATATAGTTTCAATATTAGGTTAAATATCCAAGTACACAGTTATAATGGTGAGGTACTAGTTCCAATAGTGGAACATTAAGTCACTTCTTGCTTCTCCAAAGAATAGTTTTCTCGTAGAGAATTCAAGACTAGCTCTCCAAAGATTAAACCTCCAAAAATCCCCTTTCTTGATTTATGAGGTTTCTTTCATAGAAAATGGGAATCACCTTTAATATCCCCATGACTCTTAAGTTGCCCTCGTGACTCTTGGACTTCTAATTACTTTTGGATTTCCCCTAAAGACATTTTGTCCATATATGACTAAGTGACTTTTCATATTCCACATATGACTCTTGGAATTCTACACATTACATTTTTTCCTTTTCTTGAGAATACATCATTACATTCCACTTGATAATGTGGCATGACACATGGACACATATTGACCATTATGATGACACTTGTACAAATTAAAACTTGACAATGATGAAATGGACTTCATGATGAGGTGGAAATGCCAAGTTGTCTTCCTTGCTGATTCATCTACCATTCTTGATGGTAGATATGATATATGCTTCATTTTCATGAAAGATCCACTTTTTTTCTTATATTAACCCTCCAAAGGGTCTTTAACAAATATCAAAATCTCCAGAGTCATCAAGCCATGTCTTCTTTTTGTCTCATTCCATGGTCTTCTTCATGTCTCCATGATAGATTTCTTTTGTTCTTCTTTTCCGTGGTTGTTTCTGTATGATTTCTCCTTGCTATATTCTCTTGCACATTACCTTGTGATGCTAGGAAGGTACTTATTCCAATGAAAATCATCCATGAGAAAGAAAAAATTAGTCTTAAAAACATCTATTTTATCACTACCTAGCTAATGGAATGACCTGCATCATGATATGCTTGTGAGAGGGTTAATGTAATGCCTCCTCTCATATCTACCCACTTTAATTTTCCTTGTTAGGGTAAACATGAGCTGAGGGATACTATGACATGACTCAAACTCCTAGATTACTTTAAGGAAATGGAGCCGACAAAACAAGGCCTTACTAACTTCCCTCACGTACTACAGGACCCCTAAGAGAACCATTCACTCCAAGTGCCGAACCCTTAAGTTAAATTTCCTTTTCACTAACCTAGAGCCTCAAGCACTCTGATGACAAGGCCTCCATACAACTCGAACCCTCCAAATTCTCCCACTGGCCTGCTTCCTAGTGACTGCAGTCTTTTTCACTCAGTTTTCTGCTAGTGACCTTGAGATCCGAGCCACTATTTCAGGGCTAGGATCCATACCTCTACCCATAACTTAATGAAACTCCCAGAAATGATAAATAACATAGAGACAAATCCTTTAACAAAAATCTTAAACCATGACAGTCATTCCCTCAAACACATTGAGAACATAAGATCTACTGGTCATGAATGGATATTTGAACATAGAGATCTGAAACGTATCTAAGGTTAACCCAAAAATGAATAATGTCCTCTCACAATAGATGCAATAGCATCCATTAGGTCATGCATTTATTAACCATTCATTTATTAATAAAACATGTTAAGAGCCTTAACTTGGATCTCTCATAAAAACATGCTTATAACTAGCATATAACCATATAACTAACAATGATAGAACATCAATTAAAGCATATAGTAAAAATTACATATATTCATAAGATACAATGAAGAAAGTAGCTCTTATTGACATATGGAAAATCCTACCAAGTCAGGGACTTCTACGTACCACCTGACCATAGATTGGGTTCAACCAAATCTTTCTTTCATCCAATCACCCTTGTACCATATTGAAAGCATGAATGTGGGATATCATGGGATAAACCATTCCATAAAAAACCAAGGGAATCCATAGGTTAAACCACCTCCACGCTCACACTACTATGATCTCACCTAAACTAGTCTTGAGATCACAAAACCAAATTGAACTTGGATGCCTCAGAGTTCCTTCACCATCCCTTGAGGAATTTTCCTTTCTCCACCCACCTATTGAGGCCTTCTGCGAGAAAACCATCTCCACCCCCAACCCCTAGGATTTTCTTGAGACCACCTCACTTGAATCCAAAACCTTCCGCAAATCTAAAGCTCAACCAAGAATGATTCTCGTCACACCATGGATTTCCAAAAATGGAAAAGCAAGGCTAAGACCACTGTCAAAACTCGACAAAACACATGCAAATGACATAAAATGAACCAAATACACACATGCCTATATCATGCATGCAAAAAATAGCTAGGAAATTATACATGCAACTAGTTACCTACAAGTATTCCTGCTAAAACCACTTCATCCAACTTTTCCTTGTTTGATCCTTTCTTTCCTTTCCTTTTCTTTATTTTATTTTCTTTCCTTGTACTTCCTTTGTTTTCTTGCTTTCCTTCTCCTTCTGGTGCTCTTCTCCTCTTTAAGACTAATTCCAATATTGAACTGACAAAAGTACCCAAATTAATACTTTGATGTCTTTTTATTATTAATGCCTCTAATTTCTTCATTTTTTTTCTCTATTTTCCTTCAATTTCCTACTCACATGCAATGTGTGACCTTTTACCTTCCGATTCTCCTATTTTCCATTATTTTTATAAATAAAATTCCAATAATACTTTTTTTTTCTTTTCAATGCCTTTGCTAATGCCTTTGCCTTTCCCCTTAGCCATAATAAACAACAAGTGATGCCCACTGGGATGATTTTCCCAACATTTAGCTTGGAATACGTATCCCATGAACTTGGTCTTATTTTTCCTTTATTAACTTTAATACATGAAATTTGAACCCAGGAATGTTACAGACCCCTCCCCCTTAGGGGAACACCATCCTCGGTGTCCAATTACACCTATAACAAACAAAACTATTGAAAAACCAAAACATATTGGCCATGGAGCTTTATAACCCAAATCCTTACAATATTTACAATGAACAACCAACTCGTAAGCAAAACCATCATGAAAAGCATGATAACATAACAACCATATCGCTTATTAGAGATTTATAACATAACTCATTATGGTATTTACAATATCAACCATACATAAATATATACATATCCCAAAAAATAATTAAGGATACATAGCCCGCATCTGATCATCCATCTCCCATATAGCTTCATTGGGACCAAAGTACTTCCACTACACCTTAACTTGATCTATTGCTTTGTTCCAAACCATGACCTATTTCTCTTGCAATATGTAATGAGGTTCCGACTAGAATTCTCTTTCTGGCTCCACCTGCAATACACACCAATCAATAACATGATCAACATATTTGACATATATTTTAAGGAATGAAACATGGAAAACATCATGGAATTCCACTGTCAGAGGCAATGTAAGTCTATAGTCCACTAGTTCAATCCTCTTAAGGATCTCGAAAGGCCTGTAATACCAAGATGCCAGCTTGGCACATGATCTAATCCTCAAGGATCTCTTCTTGGTGTCAATGTGAAAGTACACATGCTCCCCAACCTGAAACTCCTTAAATGTCTTGTGTTGATATGCATAACTCTGCTTCCTATCCTATTCTTCCTTTATATTCTTCTTGATAACATACATTTCTTGTTCCAATTTTTCCAACATGTCCTATCCAATAAATACCCTGTTCAATGGATCACTCCATCTAATGGCAGTGTTACAACTTTGCCTATAGAATGCCTCAAACAAACTCATCCTCAGTGACTCCAAATAACTATTGTTGTAAGAGAACTCAACCAATGGAAGATACTCCTCCCACTTCCATTGTTGATGCATCACATACATCCTCGGCATATCCTCCAGGATCATGTTAACCCTCTCTATTTTTCCATCTATTTGTGGATGATAAGAGGTACTGAAGACCAACTTTGTACCCAAACCTGTGAACAACTCCTTCCAAAAATTGGAAATGAACTTAGCATCTATGTCTAACACAATCTTCTTCAAAACACCTTGCAACCTCAATATCTCCCTAATGAAGACCTGTTCTACCTCACTCGTTGAATTAGTAGTCTTCACTAGAATGAAGTGAGCTACCTTGCTCAACTTGTCAAAAACAACCATGATGGAATCATGCTTCTTCGATTTCCTTGAAAAACGAAATCCATGGAAATGACCTCCCATTTCCATTCTATAATTGGGATAGGTTGTAACAAACCAGCTAGGTGTTTACACTCAACTTTCACCTGCTAACAATCCAAGCATTTAGAAACAAACTTTGCCACTTCCATGTTTAGATTCGGTCAATAGTAGAACTTCTTCATTGCTGTCAATGTCTTCTAATATCCCAAGTGAAATGAATATGGCTTGACATGAAACTCCCTCAAGATAAGCTTCTTGAGCTCACTGTCATTGTTGGGCTAATTTATTGACTAAATTAGCACAAGTATTTCATTATCAATCTAGGTTTGTACAACTTAGAAGCATGTCCAAAATGTATGGATATCAGATGTAGTCAAGGTTAGAAGATGAAATATAAAGAGTTGATGAAATACATATTATAAATATAAATCTAATTAAGTAATTTCCAATTCACTTAGGTAATATGTGTGAGATGAAGTGGCTCCTAACTTAGGAGAACCAGTTGTGTCCTTCCTCCAAAATATTACTTCATGAATAGAAATCGGAAACCACTAATTGACAATAGCTTAAGATGCTAAAAATAAATAATAAAAGAGTCTCCTAACTAAGGATCCTTGCTGTTCTTCATCATAAATTCATTGATCATAATGCCATTGTTAGAAAACTAAAAACTCAGAATATTACTTGAAAGAAAAGAAGATGAATTTTAGTTTTTATTTATTAATCCAATAGAAGGAGGGTTCAACTTGACCACTAGTTTTCCCTTCACATAAATATGATAAATAAACCAAGATTCATCAGCAAACATAAATCATCATACATCAAATCAAATAAACAAATCTGAAGCAAAACTAGTTTACGAAAATCAAGCTAGATTAACCATGAAGTGTACTTAGCTTGAAGTGGGGGCCCTCCACCCTTGCCTTGCACACTTGAAGAGATTATCAACTACTACAAACTATCTCAATCATCCACACCATTGAATAGAAAAGGGAAGGTAGAACACTTTCTTCAAATTAACTCAAAGTATTTTGAAGTCTCAATATAAAATTATACAAATTGTACATATCATAAGCCTTTAATGTTTTGGCTTAAATAGAAGAATATGAAAAAATATGATATAAAATATCTCTAAAAACTATATCTATCCATATCCTACCTATCAAAGTCAAACTCATCCATCCTATCACTAAAAATATGGAAAATCCCATGAAATCATAAAACTACCATATTTCCTAGGGATTTCCTAAATGACTGGTCTTGTTTCACCAGATTTTTCTGTGCTTATTTAAGCTTGGTCTGATCGAACCAATAGGAGTTAGTTCAATCCTAGTTCCCAAGCTTTCCAGAAATGTGTTCAGCTCATGCCCAAGTGTCCTGCAAATATGACATCCAAATAACCATTATGTGAATTTCTGATTCTGTCCAAAAATGCACTAGAAATTCAATTTTCATAAAAACATCTAAAAATTGCAAAACTAAATTTATATACCTAAATATGCATAAATACATCAAAATTGGGTGTATTGGAAGGCAAATGGATGGAAACTATAGAAATTAAGTGTGTTTTCTTAAGCAAAATTGGACCAAAAACGAGGGCCAACATCTCCCTCTTGCTGATTCACAAGCATGTCCTCATGCTTGTTTCTTCCTCTTGGATCCTCTGACCTCTATTGTAAACCATGTGCCTAACCCTAATGCTTCCTGTTGTGATACTTCTAGTAGAAAATCTATCCCCTTGTATTGTTCTTCCTTGTAAATGGTAGCTTTGACCTTCTGTTTCTCATACTTGTTTTTCCACATATGTTTATATTTGAGCCACTTGAAAGCCTGTTTGCAAAGCAGCTCATTCTTTCTTTTCAGTTTTCGTACCTCCTCATTTAGTTTTTCATTCTCCCTAACCAAATTTGCATTATTTTTCTTATATGTTTTATTCTCTTTCTTCAAGTGCTTCTCTAAGATCCTGTTTATTTCTAACTGATTTGTCAGTTCTTTTATCTTGCTCAGTTCCGACTCTGTTTCTAATTCCTATGTATGCTTGTGAAATGATGCCGCCTCTACATTATCATTATTGTTTCTGTTGGGCTCTTTCTCCTATGCCTCCTAGGAGTGGATATGAAGGATGCCTCCTTCTCAATCATAATAGTATTGTGTTTCTTCCTAGATCTAGTTCTTGGATAGAGTGGTGAATTCATTATTCCTCTGGTTTCCTGATCTGTTTTGTACTGCTCTTCTATGGCCTATTCTTCATGCTGATTTTGGACTAAACATTCTTTCCATATTATACCTTGAGTTCTCACTTTATGTTCTACAATAATTTTTATAAGTCCCTGATGATAAATTTGAGCTTCTTTTGGTTTTGTTTCATTTTTCACTGACTCTATCATCTTGATCAGATTCCTGGAGAAGAAATATGGCAAGTTAATTTTTACTTATCCTTTGATGTGTTGGAGCAGTCTGACATGGTAAAGATGTGCCACATTATGGCCTCTATCACATGTGAAAAACTTTTGAATGATCAAAACTAATTATCCCCAAGGCTCATTGAACCTTTCCTTGGGTATGCCTTTGGTTCTATCAAAGGTTCCCTTCTTGTTCTTCTCTAAGAAGAAATTCCATGCTTTTTCTTTGAAGTGTAGACCTTTATGATATTTTTCTCCTTTTAATGGTAGATCTAATGCTTGAGAGATGTATTCTCAAGTCAATGGAATGCTTAAGTTTCCTACCATAGTTTGGCCTTGGACATAGTTGTTTACAAACTCCTTGGTTATACTTTCACTGTGCCCATTAAACCTCTTAAGAAAGCCTATAAGTCTAGTTTGATATAGTTTCTCTACTATTTATTTCTTCCACTGCTCAATCTAGAATTTTGGTTCTATTCTTGTAGCCATGTTTTCTGAAAACCAATTGATATATCCCTCTATTTTCATCAATCGCATTTTAAAAATGAAAATAAAAACCATTCATGCATACATATCTTCTTGATTCAATTACACATTGTAGTAGTAGAGCTTACCTCCTTCCTAATACTTTTCAAAAACAATGAATTCAAGCTTGTTTAATCTTTGTTTTGTTGCAACAATAAGTCACTGTTCTTTTCAAAACATTACTATGTGTAGATGAAAATCATAAAAAAAAGCATCCTTCTTATTCTATGATGCACAAACCACTCTCTGTTATGTTCCATTTCATCAAAATCCCTACATTGTATATGTAAATGAAATGCTTCTCTCATACATATCATACATATCATTCATTATATTCACTATTTATAGGAAAAGAAATCAAAAATCGAAACTCTATTTTGATATTGAAAAAAAATAAAAATAAAATCATGCCATTTCTCCTCCTGCCTTTTGATTTTCATTTATGACTCTTTCCCTATGGTTAATAAATTCATTTATATGACAAACTGAAGTAATTTTTGAGCTCACTGTTTGTGCGATCAAACAACAACTAGTTCACTGTTTATTCAACACACCGGTTCATCAACCAAACTCCGTGATTTCGTGATTAAACATAGAAGGTCTGAATCAATTTACCGGCTTGTGGTGAAATGTTGTGATTCCCTCTGAGTCATGGCCTTACCTCCCTGCGTTTCATAATGCTTTCTATTGTTAAACTCCACTCAAAAACCTTATGTATTTATTGGTGGCAGATTCTAAATGAATGACAACACTGACAAATCCTAAATAGTGGTAGAAGCACTCAATTATGACTTGGAGTTAAGCTGGTGTTTTCATTAAAAATCACGGGATTTACTCATCAAAATATATGTTGCATTTATGAAAACAAATCGGGTTCCTATCTTACCTTCTTTCTTCATGAGATCTCTCTCAGTCAATTCCGCTTTCTCTTACACGACTACTAGATCTCTTGGCTTAACCCTTAATCAACTCCTTTTACTCTTCTTATCTCTCCAATCCTCCACTGCTACATTTCTTTCTTCCCTTCTCTCGGTTTGATTTCCTTTGTTCCTGTGTTTTCTCTATCAAATCATTCTTCACTGGACATTAGAAATCATGCCAATAGCTTACACGACATTTGACGTCCTCCTTGAGCCTACAAATGGCTATGATGGTGGAGAAAAGGCGGTTTTACAGATGTATGTGTTTAAAAATGGTGAGGTGCACAATATGAGTTTGGTTGAATGTGGAGGCTCGCAGTGTTTGTTTTGGTTGAAATGTTGTAATACTGAATTTTCAAATTTGTTTGATTATTCCCGCATGCTTCAACCTCTGACTATGATGCCTTCGTGGCTTAGTCCTGCATACTTACCCACAGTGTATACCTCCCTGTTTCAGTTTTACTCATTACCATAACCCTTGACTGCTTTCGATTTATTTCACCATATACTCATACTACCATACCTTTGTATGTCCACCGGAACATATTATCACTCCATCTCGTATCTATTCACAATGCATTATGGTTTGGTTGTCGTGCCCATTGAAATTCATTATGGTCGCATTACATGGCCTCATGCTCATTGAACTTCATCATACCTCCATTTCATATCCATTCCTAATGTATTATGCCATTGAAACATATCATAATATGATTTCATAATGTTTGTTGGATTATGTGTATGTCATCGCATCATTTGTCTTGGCATTTCATTGTATAACCTTACACGTCATTGTATCATTTTTATTTTAATTCATTTTGATTATGTCTTATCGAAATGAATTATTTCAATTACTTATATCATTTCATAATATGCACTTTTCAATATTTGTAATGTAGTTTTAAAATGACCATGTTAAGCTCATATTTAAAATTAAATTGTATGATACTAACATTTGGTATGGTTTTGTAGCTTTAGGGTTTGACTATTGGACCCTCTATTTCTAATCCATTTTCTTTTAAGAAAATACCTAGGGTTAATATGATGTGTATATGGAATATGAAATGAATATGTGGTATTTGGAGTATGAAATGAAATATGGTATATGGAATTAAATGGGTAAGATAATGGATAGGAAATGAATATAATGAATAGGATAATAGGAATATAATGAGTATAATAATGGAGGTAGTGAAATGTAGGTAAAATATGCATGTTAGGTATTAATTAATCTTAACAATCTCTAGAAAATAAAAAATATTAGATAATAATAATAAAAATAAATAAATAAAAATTTGAAATTTCAAGAGCAAAATTTTTTACACATTGTAGTTTTACTCCCATAAAGTATTTGATGATGTCTTCTAGCCAATGTCTTTGATGGCTCTTCTAAGATAGATTGTAATGTAGACTTATTCTTGCTTTATGTTTTTGCATCCATCATTGATTCAGGATCTTTGAATGTTGTTGTTGTTCAGGTCCCCTCTGCAATTTTGTACTTGATGATTTAGGTCCCTTCTGACGTGTATTTTTGTATGTAGCACTTGTCATATAATACATGTTTCTTCTGACATTTCAGGTCCTTTTTGTCATGCAATTCAAGTTGCTTCTTCAATTCATCTGCTCAAAATTTTAGCTACTCAAACTGAGTTCCTTTTGCAACTCCCCCCTTGCTATTGTTTTAGAGGGTTAATTCTGCAAAATCAAACTGACATAAGAATAAAGCAAGATAGAGAATTTGTGCAGGCAAAATGAGTTGGTTTTCCTCCATGAATTCAAGTTTTCTTTGTGTCATTTACCTGGGTTTTCACAAGAAAACTTAATTTTTTCATATATTTTTTTATATTGTTTTTTTTTTTATTCTTCTGGAATAATGGAAGGCATATTGATATGCTATTCCATTATTTCCAGATCAATATCTCTTGAAATTTGTTTCATAAATTCTTCTTTATTTATAGGCTTATTGTAGACTTTAAACCTATGTCCATTAACTACAAATGAAGTAGATGCTTGATCAATTGTTTTTATTTTGACAACTCCATTATTAGAGATCTCTATCTCATATGGCTCTAGCAAATGAATTGTAAACTTTGCCTTGAAATATTTAAATTTGGAGACAAACAATAATGCCCAGTCTCCTTTATTGAATATTTTGTTCTTGATGAATCGATCATGCCATTTTATCCTTTGCTTTTGCACAAGAGATGTGTTCTCCACCGCTTGCTGTCTTATTTCATCCAGTTGATACAATTCCATTACTCATTGTTGTGCTTCGGATAATTCCATTCCAAACTATGTTGCTAACTTGAATATGTGTATTTGAAATTCTACAGGTAACATGACTTCTTTTCTATATACTAACTGATGTGGACTGAACCCAATTGTGTTCTTCCATGTTATCCTGTGTGCCCATAGTGCATCTCTCAATTTCTCTGACTAGTCCTTTCTATTTATTTGTACAGTCTTCGCCATGATATTCTCCAGGACTTTGTTTGTTGACTTTACTTATTTCCTTATAGGTTCCTAACCTAGGTTCAGAGTTAAGTTAGCCAAACAAATCCCGGTACTACTAGTCCTTTCGGCAACAATCAGTGGAGCGCAGACTGAGGTCTCACCCAAAGTAGTATGTGAGGGTGCTAGAACTAGGTTTTCGTACCCTAGAGATGTCTGATGAGTTCAAGTGGTCTGTGGTTTAACCCTACACGCAGGTTGCTTCGTACACTTTCCTAGACTTCGCAACCCGATATATTGCACTCACCCAACCCTACCCAAGGGCTGAGCATTGCGCTTTGTGTTATTCCCCTTGATCTTACTAGTATTCTACTGTTAGTCAATTATTTTAGCCTACTTGTGTGCTTTAAGTTATTCTTAACAACATAAAACATTCATACAGGTGCGTGTAGTAAATGAATAGTATATTTGCAAATTATATTAATCATTCATTAACCTAAGAACATATACAAAAAATGATAACAAACTTCTATTTATTAATTTCTTCATCGGTTACAAACTCGACTCCACCCTATGCACTCATCTGCAGGGATCTGCACACTCAACTGTAGGGGTCCACGCACTCAGCTGTGGACTACTAGGCCTCTGCACACTCAGCTATAGAGCCTTCTCCTACTCTATGACCCAAAGACACACTTCACTTAGTTACTTAGACTCTCTTCCTATCTCTCTACTTCTTCTATCTCTCTTTACACTTAGAGCCTCGCTCTATTTATACATTCCCATGGTCCACGGACCATGGGTAGGCATCTCCAGCTGACATTCATTACAAAACTAGGCTAGACAACCTTGCGACTCTGTTGGTACCATTCTAAGACCCCTTTTTCCCTCCCAAAACATGACCATTTCCTACCTTTTTCTCATCATTCATTCCTCAAATGCCTTGGAAATTAATTAATTAATAGTTTTATAGTTGTTGAATTGCATTTAAATTGATTTAGGGGTTTTGTGTTAATAAATTAGGATTTTTGGCCTAAATCACTACAAGAAGTCTCAACAACCTATAAATGGCTTATCGTTTGACATGTGGCATGGCAGCCAGGTCAGAGCGTAAGGCATGGGCGAAAAGAGGAATGTCCAAGCATGGACAAGCACCTATCCCGCAGTGGAAACATCCCTCCTATATGCACGGTCAATGCTTAGTCAACTCTGGCATGTTGGCACAAAGGCAGCAACAACACTCAGTTTTAGTCCATTTGATTTTTAAGTTGTTTCCTAGTTTTTAATATGCGTAAGTAGGATAGGAACATCTCTGCTTTTTTACAAAAGCAGCAACAGCCGCCCATGGATAAACATCCATTTTTGAAAGGATGTAATGTATGTAATTAAAAGACTGAACCGGGTTATATGTTCGTTTACCTTACCTAGCTACCTACCTTTTGGATATTGCAGACTGTTACGTTTTACATTGTCGCTTCAGAACAGAGCTTTTGGTTTTAATATAGTATTGCGTTACAATCTTTGTGCATTGCTTAATACTGTGATCATGGTGTGATTATCTCGGTGTGCCAAAGACGCGGACGGGCCCTGCGTGCATGGTATACCGACATTTTATTTACGTTTGCATTGTATTTGCATTGTGATTTTAATTTCATTTTACAGTCAAGCGTTTGAATGGTATTTGAATTCGATGCTCAGAGATTTAATTGATGCTTACGTTGTGTTTATGAATGCGTTATTAGATGTCTGTGCATGTGCTTGAACAAACCCTCATCTGGATTGTGAATTGCATCCCGTAAAGGATTCGATCCAGGGTTATTTGTAAAACACTGATATGGACGATGTTTATGAGTTTTCCTTTGCATGCTTTCAATAAGTATTCATGACTGTTGAGTGACATTGAACAGGGGTTTCATGTTGGTGTCTCTGTAAGGAGACCGAAGCCTTTAAATCTAGTGATGCACAACATGTTATGGATGGCATTTTAATTGTTAATAGCATATGGTTTGATGCTTAGTTAAAGCTTTGATTGATAGTTTAACAATAGATTTAATCTCAGCACTATACTTAGGAATCATAGGTTTAAAGTAGATCCTTTATGCTTATATATTTTAGGCACATGCCTCTAAGTATATGCACCCTGGTTGACAATTAATTTAGACCAATCTAGCACCCTAGATAGGACACTACATTTTGGCGCCGTTGCCAGGGAGGCATACTTAAAGGATTGAAAAAATTTAATAGACAAAAATCAACAAAAATTTAGTTAAAAGTCATGTTCATTTATGCCTAGGTTTAGAGACAATCAGGGTAGATTTAGAAGAACCCCCCACCATTCAAAAACTAACCCATCATCATCAGGAGTAGACTCTGTAAAGAATTCAACACCAGCTGAGGAAAATTTCAT